>OU342742.1:94502400-94743665 GCA_910589775.1 Avena eriantha
ACTCTTTGGAATAACTTGGTTTTATTTGGAGTTGGATGCATGAGTAGAACTCAACTTGGTATGGAGGCTAGCAAAAGACTGGGAGCGACCAACTAAGAGAGCAATAATGGCCATAATCATGCAAAGCGACAAAACATTATTAATTAAAGCATAAAGTGATATTACAAGTCGAAAACTAAATGATCATAGAGGGTATGGTGATTTGTTATAGTCTTAACATGGTGTGAGCATGCGCCAAGTCAACCCAAATAAAGCGTCAAAGGAGAATACCACAATATTATGCTTTTATATGCTAAAACAACACATGATTCTTTCAAGGCACATTAAGCAATCTCAATTGTTTGTAACAAGTCATGCTACAACAATAATCACTAAGCATAAAGCCAAAACAATATAGAGCATGCCATGATAAAGTCTAAGTCACAGTCAAAAACAAGCTCCTTTTATACCAGTTATAAGCATGAACTTTCCTACTCTTTTCCAATCCAAATAGACCTATTTGAAACTATGTATGAATGCGGGAGTCCGACCAAATTATTCAAGCAAACTAAGCAAACGAAGCAAATGAAAACTAAATACACAAACGAAGACCCTCCAAGAACAACACAATTGTGCATGAAATAATAAAAATGAAGTGTTTGGAAGAAACCTGAAAATTTTATTGATGAAGAAGGGGATGCCTTGGGCATCCCCAAGCTTTGACGCTTGTACTTCTTGAATATTTCTTGGGGTGACACGGGTGGCATCCCCAAGCTTGAGCTTTTGTCCATACTTCATCTTATCACATTATTCTTCCCTACACTTTAAAATTTTCTTCATACAAAACTTCACACAATCTTCATTAGCAACATTAGTGTACTCAAGATAATAAGTCTTTTGGTTAAGTTCCAACACAAGTAAAACTTCCATTAAAACACAAGCTACTGTAACACTTCCTTTAAAAAAAGTTCAAATGATCAAAGAGAAAGAGATTAAGAGGCAAATGCAAATAATGGCAGAAATCTGTCAAAACAGACCAGCAGGTAAAAACCATTTTTTTCGAAGATCTTCTGTTGCTCAAATAGAAAAGTATTGAACTAACGAAAGTTAGATAACAACCTGGGGCATAAGCACGAAACATTACAGCTCAAACTGACGTATAGAGATTTTTCACAAATTTTTACAGCAAAGCACAAAAATCTGTTTCGGGACAACAACTTTCCCAAATCTTACTTCTCTCTCATTAGAGGTTACTCTTGGCACAAAAAACACACAAAAATGATAAGGAGAGGTTATTACTGAAGCAATAACTTCCAAGACTCAACAAAAGATTCCTAAATAAATTTGGGTTATCTCCCAATAAGTGCTTTTCTTTAATGCCTTTGAGCTAGGCATAAGAGGCAAGAAAATAATCAAGTATTCTCAAATGAAGAAGCATTAAGAGCAAATTTCGTTTTAATAGGAGAGGCAAAAGGAATCTTCTCTCTCTTATTAGGGAAGTGTTATATACCTTTCATAGGAATAGAAGCTTTATATTTCATATTTTCTTCTTTAATTTTTATGAGAGCATCAGTAATGTGTTTTGCAAAGGCCATATTTATAGCACTAGCATTAGGACTTTTAGCAATCTTTTGTAGGAACATAATTACTTTAGAGATATTGCAACCATCAAGATCAAAATCATAATTACCATCTAAGGTAGTAGAGCTATTGTTTCCCATATTTTGAAGAATTTCAGCATTTTTATTAGAAAAGGTTCCATTGGTTTTAGGCATTGTTGTAGAAGGAACTTCATGTGGTTTGCTAGCATTAACATTAGTGGTGGTGATAGTAGAAATACTAATATTTCTAGCAATTTCATCTTCTCTTATCCACTTAACATGCAATTCAGCTAACCGTCTAACATTTTCATCAATTCTAACTTGTATGGCATTAGCAGCAGCAAAGGGATTTTCAATAGTTTCAGGTTTAGCGACCATTTTATTAATCAAAGAGGATTGTGCTTCAGACAAATATGATATATTTCTTTCAGCATTAGAAAGTTTTAATTGCAAACTAGGAATTTCCCTATTTAAACTCTCAAGTTGATGACTAATATTTTTCAAAATAGTAGATTGTTCCTCCATGGTTTTAGTAAATAATTTATTCTACTCATATTGCATTTGCATGAAGTTTTTAGTGGCTCTCTCAACTTCTAAAATTCTTTCTTCACTAGGTATTCCAGGTTTACCATGATAACCATAAGTATTATTAGGAGGGTAAGGCCTATAGTTGTTATTACCATAAACATTGTTGCCAAAATTATTATTTCTAATAAAGTTCACATCAACTTGCTCTTCTTGAGCAACCAAATAAGCTAAGGGAACATGATTTGGATCAATATGAGCTTTCCCATTAACAAGCATAGACATAATAACATCAATTTTATCACTCAAGGAGGAGGTTTCTTCAACAGAATTTACCTTCTTACCTTGTGGAGCCCTCTCAGTATGCCATTCAGAGTAGTTAACCATCATATAATCCAGAAGCTTTGTTGCAGCACCCAAAGTAGTGGTCATAAAGGTACCTCCAGCAGCAGAATCCAATAGATTTCTTGAAGAATAGTTCAATCTTGCATAAAAGGTTTGGATAATCATCCAAGCAGTCAGTCCATGAGTGGGACAATTCTTTACCAAAGATTTCATTCTTTCCCAAGCTTGAGCAACATGTTCATTATCAGATTGTTTAAATTTCATTATTTCACTTCTCATAGATATAATCTAAGCAGGAGGATAGTATTTTCCAATGAAAGCATCTTTGTATTTAGTCTAAGAATCAATACTATTTCTAGTTAGGGATAGCAACCATTCTTTATCTTTTCCTCTCAAAGAGAAAGGAAACAGTTTAAGCTTAATGATATCTCCATCTATATCCCTATGTTTTTGCATCTCACAAAGTTCAACAAAGTTATTAAGATGAGCAGCAACATCTTCAGTACCAACACCAGAATTTGTTCTTTCACAACAAGATTGAGAAAAGTAGGTTTAATTTCAAAAAAATAGCTTCAGGAACAGGTGGAGCAATAGGTGTGCACATGAAATCATTGTTGTTGGTGCTAGTGAAGTCACACAACTTAGTGTTTTCAAGAGTAGTCATTTTTTTGTGTTTTTAATATAAAGAGGCAAACTAGTACAACTAATTTTTTGTGTGTTTTTGATAAAGGAAACAAGCAAACAAAGGAAAAATAAACAAAGCAAAACAAAAAAAACAAGGTAAATAGATTGGTTATGAGGGACTTCCCTTATGAAGATGTCCTTGACTCCCCGGCAACGGTGCCAGAAAAAGTTGCTTGATGGCTCAAAATATATCGAGCTCGTTGGGGAACCCCAAGAGGAAGGTATGATGAGCACAGTAGCAAGTTTTCCCTCAGTTATGAAACCAAGGTTATCGAACCAGTAGGAGCAAGGAAACACCTCCAAGGTGTTGTTTCCAACTTGGAATCCTGCACAACATAACCACAGAACTTTGCCCCCAACTTACAGTGAGGTTGTCAATCTCACCGGTTTTGCTGAAAACAAAGGATTAAATGTATTGTGTGGAAGATAGTAATTGCTTGCAGAAAGTAAATAGTAAAGAGTAAATAACTTGTAGATTGATGGTAAAAGAATGGACCGGGGTCCATAGTTCACTAGAGGTGATTCTCCTTAAGATAGGTGACATGTTGGGTGAACAAATTACAGAGGGGCAATTGACAGACACCGAGAAAGCATACATGCATATACTAATCATCTTGACTCCTATGAGATTTGATTGGGCATTACAACATTATACATAGACCGTAATCCAACTACATCTATGACTAATAATCCACCTTCAGGTTATCATCCGAACCCCCTCTAGTATTAAGTTGCAGGCAACAGATAATTGCATTAAGCAAAGTGTGTAAAGTAAACAATACGATTGTTTTATGAACAAAGGATTTTTGTTTTCTCCCTAGTAGCAATAGCACATCTAGCACCTTAGAGATTTCTGTCACTTCCCCAGATTCCTAGAGGCATGAACCTACTATCGAGCATAAATACTCCCTCTCGGAGTTGCTAGCATCTACTCGGCCAAGATAGCTACTAACAACGGAAAGCATGCAAGATCACAAATAACATAGACATGATGGAATCGATAATCAATCTAAAATAGCATCTCAATATCCATCGGATCCCCGCAAACACAACATGTAAGATTACAAATAGATGATCTTGATCATGAACGGAGCTCACAAGATCTAACCATGGTAGCACAAAGGAGGAGAACCAACCATCTAGCTACTACATGGACCTGTAGTCCAGGGATGAACTACTCACGCATCACACTAGAGGCAGTCATGGTGATGAAGAAGGCCTCCAGGGTGATCTCTCCCCTCCGGCAGGGTGCCGGGAAGAGCTTCAGCTCCCTCCTGATCTAGGGATGGAGATGGTGGCGGCTAAAGACTCTTTTGTGGAATTTTGATCGGCTCCTTAGGGTTTTCATCCCGGCAGGCTTTTATAGGCGAAGGGGCAAGGTAGGTTGAGTACCAGGGGGCCCAGACCAGGTGGCGGCGCGCCTAGGGATGGCTGCGCCACCCTAGGGTGTGGCCGCCCTGGTTCCCCTCTTGGTCTCCCCTCCGGACTCCATATTGCTGCGGGTAAAATATTGACTTTGGGTTTTGTCCGGTCCAATTCCGAGAATATTTCCTTACTAGCTTTTCTGAAACAGAAAACAGCAGAAAACAGACAATTGGCACTGTGTCATCTTGTTAATAGGTTAGTTCCAAAAAATGTGTAAAAATACTCCAAAGTGTGGACAAAACATAAGAAAGTAGATATAAAACAAGATGAAACATAAAAAATTATAGATACGTTTACAACGTAGCAGTCGGCCTCTTCACATATGCGTTAGCATAGTGAGGAAAGGAATGAGGGATTTTATGACAAGGCGTCGGTATGCCTAGACTTCGACCGCGTCGAGGATTCTTCTGGTCCACTATTGATGGACTTTGGCTGCAGCGAATTTATGGTCTTGCGAGGGAGCGGGCAGTTCTGTCGCCATGGATCTATAGTTAGCAAACATTTGGATGGGAGAGATGACTTGGGTGGTCGTCAGCTTGATGTGCTTGAGTCGGACGATGCATTCTCGGCTCCTCTCGAGCCTATCGATCCTTTGCTCGCCTTTGCTTACACTCAGGACATGCTCCAGCCCGAGATCAACGACCCTGCGTCTGGCTAAGGTGCGTATGTCGGAAGCGACCTGATAGTGGGCGAAATCGACTATTAATTTGCGCTTACATGCATCCATCGATGATTTTAGTACAACCATTGACCGTGTCCACGACTAGATGAAGAAGATCAGGGGAGTTGTCCATCCACCGTCACACGTACGCCGGGAGGAAGGTAAGTTCGAGGACGGAAGCGACACTAGCGTTAGAATTCAATGCTTTACTTTTTTCCTAGAATTTATTAATATATGTATCCACTTGGTGTTTGTCGAACGACGATATGAAATTAGCCACCGTCTTTAGTATTGTACACGACACGCGAGCGCGGGATGCTGCTAAATCGGTGGACACGTATGTTTTTAGGATAAATGCTTTGCTACGTCTTTCTAAGCATCATCCTACTTCCAACCATTCTCTAGGGACGCTGTGAGAAGTCTAGTTTTCATAATTTTATTATTATCGTGTACATCCAAGTCAATAGTTGCTTCAAAAATGTCATCATCCTCTACATCATAATTGTTGTCATAAAAATCATAATGTGTCTCCTCTTCTTCTTCTCGTTCTTCTTCTTCTTCCCACTCTTCAAAGACAACTTCCTATCCTTTGACCCTCTTTGGCACTTCCACACCACTCTACTCATTCTCAACCGCTTGCTGCTCCAACTCACTATCAACATGATCATTAACATCTTCTACTGTATTCAGAATTACATCTGGCCTCAAACCCTTGACAAAATTCCCATGATCAACTAACACTACTAGAGAAAAGCCTATAGGAGACATGCACATTAGAGGCGCATTTATACTACATGCGTCTCTGATAATATAGGCGAGGCGCACCATGCAACCATGCGCCTCTAGTAATTTAATAGGCAAAGCGCATATCTACAGGATGCGCCTCCTCTATCATCTATACAGACAAAATCTGGCACCCCCATCTTATGCGAGGTGCACCAGCGGGACATGCGCCTCTAGTACTTAAACAAGCGAGGCGCATATGTGGAAAATGCTCCTCGCATATCTTGGGTGGGCCCGGGTGGAGATCGGTGGTCCAATATGCGAGGCGCATATTGTAAGATGCGCCTCGGATACTTACAACAGGCGAGGCACATTATGGATCGTGCGCCTCAAGCAACCCCTATGGGCCCGGGTGGACGCATAGGTGAGGCGCATATTGGCATGTGCGCCTCAGATAGTTCAGACTATCAGAGGCGCATTTACTTCAATATGTGCCTCGCATAACCTGGCTGACTTTTTTTGTACCTTTTTGGCACATGCACCCCACTCACTTGCCTCACTTCTTCCTATCCACCCAAAGACAGATTTGGTCGCCCCCTCCTTCTCCCCACCTCATTTCCCACATTGATTCACCATAGAAGCTTGCTCAATCTCCATTGGTTGACACTCACATGTAAGTGAAGTTTCTTGCTCCTCTAGATCTACAACATGTCCCTTCTCCTCCGTCTCTCTTGCGCAAGTTGTCGTTGGAGGAAGCGTGAAGGCGTTTGCTTGTATGCTCATGCGTGTTGTCGGCGACACTGCGACTATATGATTGTGTTATGCTGCATGCTTCTTTTTGTGCAGGGATTTCATTTGAGATGCCAATGTTTCACCGAAATGTCGATTAATTGCTTTTCCGGCGAATTTCTGGCACTCGCGGATGTCGTCTTTTTAGGGGAGGTCATGCTGAATTTTTCGGGCGATCCAGATGTCCATATATGCTCTAATTATTCTCTTGCTCTTTGTACCACGCGTAGGCGACCATGGTCCGACCAATGATTCGCAAAGCCCTCGTGGATAGGTGGATGAGATGCGCGAGGACCGATATCGAACGCGCAAACAAGACGGAGATAAGATGTCTGTGTCGCGACTGCAAGCTGATGTATCTGATAAGGAACGATTCCGGAATGCTGGAGGCGCACCTGCTCCGACGTAGTTTCATGGATGGCTACACTCGGTGGATACGTGATGACGAAGATGATGATGAGTATGTCAATAATGGTGAAGATCAAGATGCCGGTCTGATCACGAAGATCAAGGCACCGACGATGGGGCAGGTGATGATCATGAAGATCAGGGGGCGCCGAGCATGAACACGAAGATGATCAAGGTGGCGCCGGGCATGAACACGGAGATCAAGGTGTTGACCATGATTCGAGCTGGTTGCGAGACCCTCATGTCCAAGATCTTCTTCTCAAGGAGACTAGTAACACCAGAGCCGCCGCTAGAGAGAAATCTAAGTTGGAGCAAATGAAGAAAGACGTGGTCACTCCATTGTTTGATGGATGCAACGACGGTGATACTCGTCTGAATGTAATGCTCAAGGCTCTGGAGATGAAGGCGAAACACAAAATTACCGACGAATGCTTCGACGACAACATTGCATTCTGGTACGATATTCTTCCTAAGAAGGGGAACACATGTCTGACTAGTATCGCTGAGGCCAATAAAGTCGCGTGCCCTCTCAATCTACCGCACGTGAAATACCACGTCTGTATAAATGATTGCATCATCTATCGGGGCGAGGACACGGAGAAGACCACATGTCCGGTGTGCAAGATCTCTCGATACAAGAGAGGGACCAAGAAAGCTCCTAGAAAGGTGGTGTGGTACTTTCCTCTAACTCCTTGTCTGCAGCGGTATTTCGTGGACCCTAAGGAAGCAGAGCTCATGCGCTGGCACGCGGAAAGAAAGAGGCCGGAAGACGATGATCCGGAGAAGGAGGAAATGTTGAAGCACCCTTCGGATGCTTGCTAGTGGAAGGCGTTGGACCTCCAATATTACCAACATTTTGGGAAAGAATCAAGGAACCTTAGGCTGGGCGTGAGCACCGACGGACTCAATACGTTCGGAAGCCAGAGCAGCACACAGCACCTGGCCCGTGTTTGTATGGATCTACAACCTCCCCCTGGTTGTGCATGAAGAAGAAGTACGTAACCATGAGTATGCTGGTTCAAGGGCCAAAACAACGCGGTATAGACATCAATCTGTATCTCACATTGTTGAAAGAGGAGCTGGCCACATTATGGGAAGAAGGAGCCCGTACGTGGGACGCCTCGAGACAAGAATAGTTCGACATGAGAGCGGCGATGATCACGATGGTGCAAGACTATCCAGGTTATGGATACTTCTCAGGGCAGGTGGTCCAAGGATTCTATGGGTGCGTTAGGTGCAAAGATAATACAATGTACCGCCAGCTATAGAAATATCCCGGGTCTGGGAAAATCATGTTCCTTGGAGCTCGGAGGTGGCTTCCCAAGAATCACGCCTGGAGAAAGCTAGGAGATCTGTTTGATGGGGCGGTCGAGCTCCGAGGAATCCCGGACCAGAGGAGCGGCGCGTAAATCTACGAGCTGTTGAATAACTGGAAGGAATGCCCTGCACCGGGAAAGACCGAGAAGAAGCCAGAGCCGCTGCTGAAGGTATGGAAGGCGAGGTCTGTTTTCTGGGACTTGCCATACTGGAAGATCCTCCGCGTGCCTCATAGCCTCGATCTCATGCATATCACGAAGAACATGGGCGAGAGTCTGCTTGCAACCCTCCTTAACACCGACAACACCAAAGATGGTCCGAAGGCAAGGAACGACTTGAAGCATATGGGCATCAGGGATGAACTTCAACCACCACCTAGCAATGATGAGGAGGAGGACGAGGAGGAGGAGACGGAAAGGCAGAATAGCCATCGTCGCAAGGGCAAAAAGCAGGCCAAGAAGGGCGAGGTCAAGCTCAAGGCCTCGTGCTTCACTCTGAGTAAGAAGGAGGCCATACAGTTTATGAAGTGCCTCCTCATTTCCGAACGGCTACGCGGGGAAGATAAGCAGATGGCTAGACGAGGTGAAGCAGCGCTTCAGCGAGGTGAAGTCTCACGACATCGCTGTGCTGATGACGAAGGTACTCCCGATGGCGATCCGAGGTATAATGGACAAGCGCGTCCGTGAAACGTTGTTTGGCCTCTGCAACTTTTTCGACGTGATCTCTCGGAAGTCGATAGGCATTATGCAGCTCACGAGGCTACATGATGAGATCGTGGTGATACTATGCGAGCTCGAGATCTATTTCCCCCCCCTCCTCCGCATTCTTCGACGTCATGCTTCATCTGCTTCTCCATGTCGTGGAGGATATTGTCTAGCTCGGTCCTCCGTTTCTGCGAAGCATGATGCCGTTCGAAAGGCTCAATGGACACATCAAAGGATACGTTAAGAACATGTCCCGTCCATATGGAAGCATAGCAAACGGCTTACTGGCCGAAGAGTGCATCTCTTTCTGCTCGAACTTTCTACAAACCGAGACCCCTCTTGGTCTGTCATTCAACAAGCACCTCGGGAGGCTCACTGGATGCGGTCACCACGAGGGTCGACGCCCAAAGCATGTCGACATCGAGGGCCGAACCAAGGAATTTTAAAGAGCAAACCTGGTCGCGCTACAGCACCTGCAGGTGGTCGATCGATACATATATGAGCACAAAGAGTTTATCAAGAAGAATCACGCTGACCAGGGGCGCCAGTACTCGGAGGAAGATGTTATCAAGGAGCACAACTCCGGTTTCACGCGGTGGTTAAGGGAGAAGGTCATTTCTAATCCACCGCAAGGCAAGTACTCGGAGGAAGATATACTCATATTCTCCTTGTCACGGGGTGCCTCGCACAACCTGATGGCCTATCAGGCATACGATATCAACGGATACACGTTCTATACAGAGGAAACGGACAATAATTGCGATTACCAGAACTCAGGGGTTACAGGGATATTCTACACCGGCGACGTCCCGGAAAGATACTACGGAAGGATCGAGGAGATTTGGTAGCTCGACTACGTTACGGAGAAGGTGCTGATGTTCCATGTCAGGTGGGCCAAGAGCGTCGAGAAAGAAGGCCGATATTTCACCACCATGGTTATACCGTCAAAGACCACCAGCACAAACGCACCCGCGAGAAATGAGCCTTGGGTTCTAGCTAGCAAGTTCAACCAATGCTGGTACATCATAGACCCATCAAAGCCTAGCCGGGTTGTCGTCAGGAGAGGCAAAAGGAACATCATCGGAATGGACGGAGTCGCCAACGAGTAAGACTTTGACCAGAACGGTGACCCGAAGATGGAAGATGGATACGGCAACCAAGCACCGTATACCACAACCCTACCTAAGAAAGGACTCCCGTTCAAAAGAAGTAGTGAAGACGTCCTGGACCTAACCTATGCAACCGCGACAAAGAAGGGCAAGAAGACGACCATTGTCAAGAAACGCTAGCGCGCTCCGACCATTGTCAAAAACCATCGTGTGTGTGTGGCATACTATTATGTATCGAAACATTCATAATTATCATTTTGTGTATGTTATAATATTACATTGAGAATATTATGTATCGACGAGACATATTCATAATACTCATTTTTGTTGTTTTGGCAATATTTGAATTTTTAAAATATTTGCAGTATATTTTATAGTTCATATTGTGTTTGGACAATGTTTTTACATGAAAAATGACCTTCAAAAAAAGTTTTCAAAAATATGTTGCCTCAAAAACCATCGTGTGTGTGTGGCATACTATTATGTATCGAAACATTCATAATTATCATTTTGTGTATGTTATAATATTACATTGAGAATATTATGTATCGACGAGACATATTCATAATACTCATTTTTGTTGTTTTGGCAATATTTGAATTTTTAAAATATTTGCAGTATATTTTATAGTTCATATTGTGTTTGGACAATGTTTTTACATGAAAAATGACCTTCAAAAAAAGTTTTCAAAAATATGTTGCCCCTAGGATTCGAACCTGGGTGGCTAGGGTTTAGAACAAGACAAGGGTCGATACCAGTGGGCTAGGGCCAGTTTGTTGACAAATACAGCGCACTGCGCTAGTTAACTAGTAGTGAAAAATAGCCGAGGCGCATATGGCCAGAATGCGTCTCGCGTAAACTTATGCGAGGCGCATTTTCAAATATGCGCCTCGCATAAGCTGGTACCTATTTGTGATCGACCGAGTCTTTTTCTCTGGATTGACGACTGAGCCTATGTACTCTGCAACCGTCGCCTTCGCTCTGCCGCTCGTCGTTGCCTTCGCTCTGCCGCTCGCGCCGCCGTGCCCAGGAGGAGGAGGAGGAGCCCGCTCGTCGCCGTTCCCAGGAGGAGAGGAGGAGGAGGAGCCCGCACGCGCCCAAGAGGAGGAGCCCGCTCGCGCCGCCCCTTCCTCTGTCGCGCCGTCGTCGCCCCTTCCTGCTGCCGTCTGTGCCCGCCATCCACCGTCGTCGAGGTGCGTGACCCCTTCCCCTCTCCTCCCCTTCCCCTACCCCTCTTCCCTCCCTCTCCCCTCTCCTTGTGATCTAGGGTCTAGGCCAAGTTGGCTCTAGATTGTGAATTCTGGTGGATGCTGATGTTGCCATGGAATTCATGCTTAATTCATTTATTGACTAGAAAATGTTCTAGTGGAAACACCAGATATGTGAGAATGTCTGTGTTAAGGACCGTGTGGTTATCTAGTTGGAAAAGGTATATTAACATCCAGATTCAGATGATGATTTGTCTTGGGAATAAATGTTTGCTATTTATGAACAGATGACAAAGTCTGGAAATGACTTCCTAGATGTATCAGTGATGATTTAACATTTACTAGGATGATGCTTATGATCAAACTATCCTGATGTTGCTATCCTAAGATAGATTTTTAAGAATTAATGATTCCTAGCATTCTAGGAAAATGATTTCTTAAGTTGCCTGGATCTGAACATGACTTGGCTTTGGATGGATGCCACTGTGAGGCCTCCTATTGGATGGTACACACTGGTAACCTCCACTTGGTCTAGTTGTTGCTTTTCTTGATTACTAAATTAGATCAAGGATGCAAATTCAGAGATCTAGTTCAGTACCTAGATAAAGAATAGATACTACTAGTGGCTAATATCATCATGTGATGAGCTTATACCCCATCTGGGTCTAACTCTGAGGATTTTACCCAATCTAACAGATCTAGTCCTTATAATTGATAATAATAGATACAAGGCTTGATTTGTTGGGAAATATCCACCCTGATGTTGATGGTGATGTTGTTGTGGTGCCTTGCTTTGACAAGCTTGTCCTTCCTCCTCCTTGATCTTCTCCTTGCCCAAGTCGATTTTTTTATCATGATGAAATGGTTGAAGCATTAGGAAGCGCTTGCTTGTTGTTTTGTAGATTCCTTAAACTAAACCGACTAAAATTCTATAATCTCAAAAGCCACTATAGTACCAATAGGAGCTAAGATGGTAGATATTTTGCATAGTATAAACTGTTTGTGCATGCTGCTGTTTCATCAGTAACTATGAATTGATGATGCATGCTGCTGCTTAGGGCCAATGACCGGTAGGACATGTGTCCATGTAGGGCCTATGTTCATGGACCCCAACTTTGGGTAGTTGTGTTTAGACCATCCCCACCGCGCATTACTGTAAATGACAAACCCAAAAAATAGGTCCATATTCAGAACCATATAGACAACTGAATAATTGCATATACTACATCTGGTACTAATGAACTGCTTGTACTACAACATGTACATCTGGTACTAATGAACGGCTTATATCACGGGAACATGTACATCTGGTACTAATGAACTGCTTATATCATCTGCTTGTACTACAACATGTACATCTGGTACTACAACATGTACATCTGGTTCTTATTCTTTGTGATGTACATCTGGTACTAATGAACTGCTTGTACTGCTTCAACACCTGATATTTATTTTATGCATATATTGTGTATGCTATCCAAAATGGCTGTGTTTGTGTATGCTGGAAGCAAAATGGCTGTGTTTGTGCCTATTTAGGCTTTTTTTGTGCAGGTTTTTCTTTTTAAGTTGCCAATGTTTCGCCGGAATGTTGATTCATTTCCGTTCTAGCGAATTTCTGACACTCCTAGACATAGAAAATTAGCAAAGGTTATGCCGAATTTTTTTGTGAATTTTTGTGCTTATTAGTTCCATTTATTTGTGTGTTTAGAAATATCAGCGGAGTAGGGCCCTTCTAGCAAGAAGTCCTTTTGGGAGCAGCAGGCGGAGATGGAATCCCAAGAGGACCCGGAATTTGTTCCGCGGGACAACGAGATGGAGGCGGACGAGGATATGTCATCGAGCGATGAGGAGATGGGGGACATGGATGGCGACGCCACTACCACTGATGGCGGCTGTGAAGCTACTACGGACAGTGGTAGCACATCGAAGAAGGCCCGGAAGGAGCGTGCCCCGATCGTGGTCGACATCAAAAGGTCCATCATCACAAGCGTGAACGATGAAGGTGCGCCTTTGGAGCCGGCCGAGTTTGTCGCGGGTTACTCAAACCAGCTCGCGGCAATCCTCCGGAACACCGTCACGATCAACACGGAGAACCTAAAGGCTGAAGAGAACAGGGGTTTCCGCATCCAGCTCTTCCGGAAGCTGCACGCAAGATACGTGTTCCCGGGTGATGAGGAACACAAGTATAATAACGGCAATCTCAAAGGGAATCCAGTGAACAAGTATGCCCTCAAGAAGATGACCAAGTCCTTGTCGAATTGGAAGGCCCGGGTGAAGAAGCTGATTTTCAAGGACGAGCTAAGTTATTCGGAGGTCATCAAGAAGGAGCCTCTGGTCACGGAACAACACTTCAAGGTGTTCAAGGCCAGATGTGAATCCGCCATGGGCAAGGCCAAGAGTCGGTACTTTAAGAAGTTGTACGAGAAGAACATTGGTACCCACCATCTCAACTCCGGCGGTTATAGAGCTGCGATTCCCAAATGGGCGAAGGAGGACGCCGACGCTCGTGCAAAGGGGTTGACACCCCCCTTTGATGACATAAAAGAGCCGCAGGCAAAGCACTTTGTCAGGGCCCAGTTTGCCAAGCCGAAAGGGAGTTCTGATTATTCCTCGGAGCCCGTCGGCCCCTTTGCTACGAAGGTGACAGACTTCATGAGAAAATATGTAAGTAGTTTGCATGCAAGTCGATTAATTGCATTCACGATTAATCAATGAAGTCTAGTTTTCTGATTAAATGCTTCGTGTTCCTTGTGCGCGGGACGAGGAGTGTAGGAGATCCTCATCCCAAGGGTCGGCACCTGTCGCCAAGTGGGACACCACTTTTAATAGGGCACTGAACCAGACCAAGAATGTTGAGCCCCTGGCGGCCCTGTCATCGGCTGGTCGTGTGGTCGACTTTGGCAGAATAACATGGTCCGAGTACTATGGCACCACGGAGCGGAAGGGCAGGAAGCAGGCCGAAAGCGCCGAGGTAAGACACCTAAGGGAACAGGTGGAAGCCTTTCCCAATATAGTCCAAGATGCCGTGAACTAGGCTGTGTCGGCTGTCGAGACAAAGCTCCAAGAACAAGTTCATACACAAGTCCAGGCACAAATGAACGATAAGCTCAACACCATCCTTCCCGCCTAGATGGAAAAGTACATCAAGTGGCAGAAGGGTGGTAAACGAGGGCCGCCACCAGTTCCCAACCTCGACAGCGCCCAATCGGACAACATGGCGCGGCCGGAGGCGCTGGTGACTCCTCCAGCAGGGCCGGTGGTGGTGGAGACTCCTCCAGCTCCAGAGCTTAACTTGCCCGCTACGGCCCGCACCACCGTCCCATCAGGCAGCTACTCCGCCACTTGCACGCTCAATTCTACCAGCGACGGTGCCACGACCTTGGCCGAGTTCGACGCCCTCAAGGTAACTAATTAATTAAAGCGAGAATTGGGAGGCTTAACCACACCGATGACTTGATCTTCGTTTTACTGATGCTCGGCCTACATGTCTTTCGCAGGGAGACACTCCTTGCACTCTAATGCATTGGGTGGGCGGCCAGTTGAAGGATGTTGCCAAGGGTACTATCGTTCAACTGGAGAACCGCAAAATGCACAATGTCACAATGCCACTCGACATGATGAGGGTCAGATACAATATGGTGCTTCCGGGCTATGAGCAAGTGGAACCTCCCTCTCAACCTCAAGGATGGGATGATGAGGAGACGGCGGCGGTCCTCAATACCGGCTTCGGCTACTTGTACCTATGGCCGAAGAACCAGATCCGTTTGGAGACAGAGGACCAGCTCAACATCACCCCAGAGGCAGCACAACCAGCACATGATGAAGACTTCGAGATGGAAGACTTGGACAACATGGCACAGGATCCCTACAATGATGATGGAGAAATTGATCTGAACTTCGGCGACCAGTTCGTTAACACACTGTTTTCTGATTGGTATGAGCTAGGACCATCAGGCACACATCAAGTTGTCGATACCCAACCAGCACCGGCGAAACCCCCTTGCCAGGTGTGTCTGTTCCCAACTAGTCAGGAGACGCCGCCACATGACCCCTTCACCGAGCCTCCGAGGCCAGCAATTCCTTTGATCAGCCCCAGCACCCTTCATAAGGTGATCGGTGAGGTGAATGCGGTCGCCGACACCCCAAAGGGACCGAAGAAGGGTCACAAAAGGAAGCCTAAGGGTGACCGGAGCAAGGGTCCAAATCTTGTTCTCCGGGCTCAGGACGGCCCTGCGGGGCAAGCCAGAAATCAGTAGCACGTGGCAGGTGCACCGATGATGTGTAACTCGTTGCTCGAGGTCGCAGGCTCTCAAATGCGCAATCTTCATTATAGCTGTCTCACAATTGAGGGGTGCCGCATTTGCGAGAACGATCAGTCGTACCTTGTTTTCAAGGCTAAGGTGCCTTATGTGTCATGCTTCGTCAGTGTACCCCCCATGGATATCTTCTACCTGCGGCATTCCGACATCTTTGACAAGTTGAACGGGTTTCGTCTGCACAATACCCTGGTCCGGCTATTCTCCCTCAATATGGCCATGCAGATCACCAGATACAAGATCTCGGGCATCCAGATAGTGGATCCCTACTTCATGCGGGATGTTGTCCTGAGAGATGCCGAGAACATAGCGCTGGCGACCGACTACCTCTCAACCTTCCTGCAAACATACTCGGACAAGGATGTGATTCTCCTTCCCTACCATCCCATCACGGAGGATGATTAGACAGGTTGCGTGCTCATATGCTTGAATTTGAAACACTCAACAGCCGTGTACCTCGACTCAAACAGTGCGCACCCGAAAAACTACACCAATATTAGGAACATTCTTGATGGTGCTCTCACCGGCTATGTCGCAGCGGGAGGCATCAAACCGGCAACGCCATATGTGAAGTTCGATGCGCACGTGTTCCGCCACAACACCAAGTTCGCCTGCGTCAAGCAGCCATCTGGAAGCAGGAAGGATGTCTTCTACGCCATTTACCACATGAAGGCGTTCTTCAATGACATGTAGAGCAAAACGCTACCATCTGACCTCGCGAAGTGGGCTGAAAGGCTTGCAACAATACATGATCGCAACCTCGGGCAGCACATCTTCGACATCCAGGAGGAGCTCGCGACAATCGTGCACCAGGTGAAATGGATCGTATGGGCACCTAGAGGGGGGTGAATAGGTGCTACACCAATTTTTAATTCTTTTTCAGTTTTAGGCTTTGCACAAAGGGTAAATTATCTAGATAGACTATTGGGTGGAATTTTCCTATATGCAAACCTATCTACTAGTGAGTAAAGAGTGAGTGGAAGAGGAACGAGTAAACCAAAGTGAAGCACGCGGAGACACATGATTTGTTTGACCGCAGTTCCTTCCTTGTTAAGGAAGTACGTCTGTGTTGGAGGGGTGGGCTGTACTAAGACCACCATGCCACAAAAGGCCTCACCCTGTTCTCCGATGGATCTCGCCACAACAAGCCTGATCCACCTTCCACTATAGGTACCCTTCGAGGCGGGCACCGGCGCCTTTACACAACTAGCAGGGCAACAACTCCACAACAACTTGGAGGCTCCCGAAATAACAACAAGCTGCCACAAAAACAAACTTATCAAATACAATAAACAAGATCTAGGTATTGACAAGAATACTAGATCAAGGATTTCTCCAATTGAATGGAGAGGAGTTGAAGCGCTTGATTCTTGATGATGATGAACTTCTCCTCCTTCAATTCCACCAAAGATCAAGACCTTCGGGTGGTTGAAGTGGGAGATCGAGATTTAGAGCTCTTGCACAAGGTCTGGTCAAATTCGAATGAATCAAGTTGACTGAACGTTGGGGAAGAAGGGATATTTATACCCCCCCCCCTTCAGAAACCAGCCGTTGCAACCTTTGGGGGCCGGATTATCCGGCCCAAGTGAGGGCCAGATTATCCGGTCTAGGGAAACACCGCCCTAGACTCGGAATATCCGGCAGATAATCCGCCCCCCTGACAGAGCGACGTGCCAAGCTTGCCCTTGATCAACTTCTGGGGGCCGGATTATCCGGCCTGGGGAAGAAAAACCGCCCAAGTTCGGATTTTCCGGTAGAAAATCCGACCGGATACTGCGCGACACGCCTTGGCTCCTTTTGCTCGAAAACTGGGGGCCGAATTATCCGGCCCATGTGACACCCGGATTATCCGGCCTGGGGAGGAAAAACTGCCCTAGTTCGGATTTTCCAAGAGAAAATCCGACCGGGTACCGAGCGACGCGCCTTGGCTTCCTTGAGAGATGAGGTAGGCCAGATTATCCGGCCCTTGGTGGGGCGGATTATTCGGCCCCCCTCAAAACTTCCTACACACTTAGCACACATGAAAAGTCTCCATAGTATTGTTATCTAACACGCAAAACATAGGAAAACATGAAATGTTCTTTCACCAGGGAGTCATGAAATCCGGGGGCCTCTTCTATGGCGGCCATACACTGCCTAACAGGGAGATGGACGAACGCTTAGCGCATCAGGGTGACCGCAGGACGTTCATGCAGATGGCGAAAACTCGATCAGGCTTCATCAATGCCCCCTAAAGCTGACTCAATAGCAGAAGAAGTCTTGATGATTGCATTACCTGGGTAGCTAGCTGTTAGTTCCGAACTCGTGTTGTAACCACTTATCACTATGTTAAATTTGCCTAGAAAAACCTCTAGAGTATGTTTCGTCAACCGTTGAACTTGATTGTGAGCGACACTAGCTAGTTATTTGTGTTATGAACTATTTTAAGTGCTTGTTGCTTTTCATTCGTTATTGCCACCCTACTTCTTGTGATTTGCTTTCTTTGTCTTTCTTCGAAATGTCGATGATTAAAACGTGTTGTGGCGTCATGTGCGTGACCATGTCGTTGCTGGATCTGGTGTGCCAAGTAGACTAGAGGTTTGTGCATATACTCTACTTTCCGCACCTGATCCATCAGCGACATTGTCATTTTCCATGCCCAACCTAAGTATGAGGCAACTATTTCATCTCATAGCCCCAAAGTCGAAAGAGGACAGATATTTTCGAGATTCATATACATAAGACATAATATGTCGAGTGGCAAGCCAAGGAAAGGGTTTTGGGTCCACGGCAACGACTCCTTTACACACACCAAACTCGAAATGAGTTGTTGTCGTGGAGACCAAATCCTTTTCCTGCTTTGCCACTCGACATAATATGCCCATGCTATATGAATCGTGGAAGTATTTCTCTTCTTTTGTCTTTGGCGATACAAATAGATTAGATAGCGTGAATTAAATGTAGTTTCAAATATCTCATTGTAGCCCCAAAGTCGAAAGGAAGAAATACATTACTTCACTATTCGTATAACACTGGCGACATTGTTATATGAATCGTGGAATGATTTCTTTCCTTTCGTATTTAGCGATACAATGAAATGATAAACTATTTTATCTCGTAGCCCCAAAGTCGAAAGAGGACAATTATTTTCGAGATTCATATACATTAGACATAATATGTTTAGTGGCAAGCCCAGGAAAGGATTCTGGGTCCACGACAATGACTCCTTTCGACACACCAAACTCGAAATGAGTCATTGCCGTGGAGACTGAATCCTTTCCTGGCTTTACCACTGGACATATCATGCCCATGCTATATGGATCGTGGAAGTATTTCTCTTCTTTTGTCTTTGGCGATACGAATAGATTAGATAGCGTGAATTAAATGAAATGGTGAAGTATTTAGTTTCAAATATCTTATTGTATCCCCAAAGTCGAAAGGAAAGACATTGCTTCACTATTCGTATAGCACTGGCGACATTGTTATATGAATCGTGGAATGATTTCTTTCCTTTCGTCTTTGGCGATACAATGAAATGATAAACTATTTCATCTCGTAGCCCCAAAGTCGAAAGAGGACAGATATTTTCGAGATTCATATACATAGGACATAATATGTTAAGCGGCAAGCCAAGGAAAGGGTTCTGGGTCCACGACAACGACTCCTTTCAACACACCAAACTTGAAATGAGTCGTTTCTGTGGAGACCGAATCCTTTCTTTGGTTTGCCGCTTGACATATCATGCCCATGCTATATGAATCGTGTAAGTATTTCTCTTCTTTTGTCTTTGGCGATACGAATAGATTAGATAGCGTGAATTTAATGTAGTTTCAAATATCTTATTATAGCCCCAAAGTCGAAAGGAGGAAATACATTACTTCACTATTCGTGTTTGGCGATATAATGAAATGATAAACTATTTCATCTCATAGCCCCAAAGTCGAAAGAGGACAGATATTTTCGAGATTCATATACATAAGACATAATATGTTCAATGGTAGGCCAAGGAAAGGGTTATGGATCCACGACAACGACTCCTTTCGACACACCAAACTCGAAATGAGTCATTATCGTGGAGACCGAATCCTTCCCTTGCTTTACCATTGGATATAACATGCCCATGCTATATGAATCGTGGAAGTATTTCTCTTCTTTTGTCTTTGGCGATACGAATAGTATGAGGCACGAATCCAAGTCATTCTTGGTTTGCTTTTTTGGTTTTTCTTCGAAATGCTGATGATTAGAACGTGTTGTGGCATCATACGTATGACTATGCCGCTGTTTGATCTCGTGTGCCAAGTAGACTAGTAATTTGGGCATATACTACTTGTCGCACAAGATCAAACAGCGAGCATTGTTATTTCCATGCCCAACCTAAGTATGAGGCACTAATGCAAGTCATTCTTGGTTTGATTTTTTTGGTCTTTCTTTAAAATACCGATGATTAGAACGTGTTGTGGCGTCATGTATATGACTATGCCGCTGTTTGATCTCGTGTGCCAAGTAGACTAGTAATTTGGGCATATACTCTACTTGCCGCACGAGATCAAACAGGGAGCATTGTTATTTTCATGCCCAACCTAAGTATGAGGCACTAATGCAAGTCATTCTTTGCTTTTTTGTCTTTCTTCAAAATGCTGATGATTAGAACGTGATTTCTTACATCTTGTTGCACCCATATATATGCATGATCTTATCTTATGAACTGCTATTGCTTTGCACTGATATAGATAATATCATCTATCTTGTGTATAGAAGATGGCGAAGAAGTGCTATGTCGTGTACGCCGGCAAGGTTCCAGGTGTGTACGAGAAGTGGAAGGACTGTCAGAAGCAAGTGAACGAATTTTCGGGCAACAGCTATAAAGGCTACAAGAGTAGAGAGGTGGCGGAAGAGAAGTTGAGGAAGCACGGGAGGAAG
This sequence comes from Avena eriantha, assembly GCA_910589775.1. Lineage (NCBI taxonomy): Eukaryota > Viridiplantae > Streptophyta > Magnoliopsida > Poales > Poaceae > Avena > Avena eriantha. Next base: position 94,523,094 of record OU342742.1, read on the forward strand.
AAGTGGAGGAACTTCGTTGTGATCACCACATTGCTCTTCATTGTAGTAGGTTGTGTGCTCTACTTCACCTAGCTAGCTAGAGAGCTCCGCCGTGCATATAGTTGTAATACGATTGTGAACTTGTACTTGATCGGTCCCCCGGGAGATGTGAACTTGGTGTTGTGTGTGTGATGTATGCTCTAGTTAGTTGATGTGTGAACTCTCATATGTCGCGGATTAATTCAAGTTGATGTGTGATATAATTGTATTAGTGATGTACTTGTATTAGTGTTAATGTGTGATGCAACTTTCTGAAAATTATGTGATGTTTATACTGTTATTGACTGTATAATACATGTATATTGTGTATTCTAGACTGTATTGTGGGTCTGTAAAATTTAAAATTCGAAATCGATATTTGAGTCGCATATGTGACCATGTTAAAGGCGCATATGTAATCTTATGGGAGGCGCATATCTAATACATATTAGAGTCACATATGTGATGCCTCCTATAACCTATATATGCGAGGCGCATACCAATATGCGCCTCCGATAAATATATAGGAGGCGCATATTGATATGCGCCTCGCATATATAAGTTATAGGAGGTGCATCTCGTATGCGACTCGCGTAAAAAATAATTGAGTCGCGGCACTCGAGTCGCATCCACAATGCGACTCTAATGGACTTTCATATGCGTCTCCAGTAGGCTTTTCTCTAGTAGTGTAAAATAGACCGTGAATTGTGATTTTTTGCAGCCACAATCATTGATACATTCTACACCATTCTCAATTCAAACAAGCCCATCAGTGATTGCTTTCCCAGGTAAACACCAATACACACTTAACCTCTCATTAATTACACACCCTAATTGGCGTAGGAAATATGCCATCCAAAGTAGAGACCGGGTGTCACAATTGCAGTTGCCAAACAAGTCAATAGTTCCCTCACTATAATCAATATCACCATGCAATCCAGATAAAAATCCATTATGCTCAACTGCCAATGTAAACTTTTTAGGGTCACCACCTGCATTAGTAAACAATTCATTAGAATACCAGGACATATAAGATTTAGTAAACTAAACTACACTACTAAATCTAGTTAACTATATTGAGTTAACAACATTGAAGTATTCAGTAAACTAAATTACACTTCGAAATTTAGTTAACCACCTACATTGAAGCTTTCCTACGCAATATATGTACAGTACAGGTAGATCACCAAATTCCAAACATTTGACTACAGAAAATTAAGAAAAATGCCACCTTTTTTTATCTACATGCATATGACAAAATAGGGCATAAACATGTCACTCTGAATGAAGCCGCTCACTACTTCAATGACATCTTGCACATCTTAGCCATCAACAATGACATGTCCAAAGGTCATTCAACACCAAGAATTGTTGGGTTCGCAGCGTAGAAAACAGAAGTTTTTCCATGATATGAACAACTAAGCACCAAAATATATCTACCTAGATACAATCAACGGGTGGATATACATCCATAGAGAACTTATTCTTGAAGACCGAATAGCGTTATGAGATTTATTCTCGTGAATGATATAGTCTACACTTGCCGATCTCAAGATTGTATGAAAGTCTAGCGCCATAAACCACCAGTGTATCCGTGATTGCACACACGTCCAGTACCCCGACAACCTTCGAGTCCTCGCTCTAGCAAAACAGCGGAAGCAGTAAATCCTTCCAGAGAAACCACCGAGAACATGTACTTCGCTAATCCGAAGCCATGGAAAATATTCTAGAGAGGGAGAGAGATCCTTCACGAGGAGGTGTGTGTGAGAGAGGAGACGATGACTCCTTTTATAGGGGAGGGGGCATCCCATGCCCCGGTGGCCAAGGTGGGTGCCCCACCTCTCCCTCATTCATGTGGGTGGATGCTCCACTCACACAAATTCATCTCCATTCACAAGTCCACTCACATGCATTAATTTTCCACCAAAATTAATGCCATTTCTCATTTAATAAAAATATTTTATTTATTTTATTCAGAATAACATCTGCATAAAACCCCTTACAATACTTCGATATCACATCTGAAACCATTTTCAACAATTTGTTCTGAAACAATTCTAGTGTCTATCGAAATAATTTCAGCACTTTCAAATCCTTTCTTTGCTATTATATTTGCTCCATTTGGTGTCAGTATATCTTAAGTGTGTCACCCTATGGTTTGCGAATAATACAAACATGATCGAGACTCCTCTCCAAACAATAATCAATAACAGGACCTAGAGATCCGTATTGACTCCCAAATATTCAACGATGCTAGTGATTGTGAGAACCTTTGACATCGTAACTAAATTCCTTTGTCTCGTGATATATTACATGTCTGAGATTCGATCATCGGTATCCCATACCTAGTTTGATCTCGTTACCGACAGGTACTCTTTTCTTGTTCCCATGATATAACATTTTTTGTAATCTTATCATCTGCTTGCAAGTTCTTTCAATATGATATCACCGAGAGGGCCCTGAGTATATCTCTCCATCATCGGGATAGACAAATCCCACTCTTGATCCATGAGCCTCTATATAACACTTTTAGATCTGAATCCATCTTTATTGCCACCCTGTTACGATGTGACGTTTGATGTTATCAAGTTACTCTTACGGTGTTATTGATTGACATGATCTCATGGTCTAAGGACCAAGGTTACTTCGCATGATGTTATAGCAATGTAAACATAATGAATTTGATTGTATTACTATACTATGGGTGAATATTTATCACATCATTTCACCAATATTGTGACCACGTTATTGACAACATCCATTGTCCATAATCCAGGAATTTTGATCATCTTGTTAATCAATGAGCTAGTTTACATGAGAGACATAACTAAGAACTCTATATTTGTTTATTAAATACATGTATTAACGTTTCCAATTAACATAATTATAACATGAAAAATAAACATCTATCATATACTTGGAATAAGATAATAACAACTTTATTATTTTCCCTCGGGCATATTCCCTTCAAGAAAAACTCAGAAAATCGATGACAAGATGGTACACGATGGCCGCCTTCAAAACGAACAAGAACTACCAATTTCCACACAGAGATCACGGGGAGGGACTATCTGGCCAATTACAAGTACTAATCTCTCCGTTTGTGTACCCAAATCGAACCCTGATCTTGGCAGCCAAGAACCCTAGCTAAACCCACGGAGGTGGACGAGCAAAAAGAGGAGAATCAAAGCAAAACCAGGGGAGAAACCTACCATGATCTAGCACCTCCATATCTCATCGACGATAGAAAGGATCATCGACCATGGCCGCCGCCGAGCAGCTATAGGAACATCGAGGGCGAGAGGTACGACAACGACGATGTCGAGTAGGCTAGGATGAACTGGTAGGGTGGGCAGGGTGGGCGGCCACCCACGGCCCCAAGAATCCAAGGGCCCCACCCTAGATTAATCAGTACTAGTAGTTGTATTATTACCTGACCTAATAAGTATCACATATGACATGCTAGCGATAGGGAAAAAAGGCCTAATGGGCCATGTACAAGGAATAGTAGGACACACAGGAAAAAAGGACGGTGGCACGCACGGGAAAAATAACCGATCGATGGATTTGCATCTTGCGTCCAGGTTTTCCAACGACTATTGTTTCTCCTCGTCTACTCGACAGCGCAGGGCCGCCATAGTCGGCCGCCACCGACGGACGCGTGCTACGCGCAGGGCCAGGCCACCAGGCGCCAGGGCATTCTTCACTTTTCGTTGTCGACACAACGATCAGTCGACAGGATCAGGCCGTGATATCCTGGTCTCACGGTAACAGTTTATGACATCGCAATTTAGGGTTCTCATGTTCTCCTAAATTTTTCCTAATTTTGATTTCTCGTCGTCAGTTCATCGATTTTTTATCTCGCCGATTTCAATTTCTAAGGCCGGATCAGGAGAATATACCACACAGTTGAGAATGTGTTTTAAGTTAAATACTCCATCTAGTGTTGAGGTATGTGATCATACTTCTGAATAAAGAGATGATGAAATTCACCTTGTTAGATGGCGTAATGTCTGCTGTGAAGATTTACGAGCATGTCAGAGAAGTTGATTGCTATCGCCATTGCTTATCACATCTTACTTATTGTGTATGTGACTATCACATCGGGTAAAATAAGCATTTCAAAATTGAAATTTTTGAAGAAATATTTGAGATCAACAATGACTCACAAAGTTTAAATGGTTTCACGACATTGTGCATCGAAGTAATTATTAGATGACATCAACCTTATCATAACAGACTTTGCATCGATAAATGCTTGAAGAAAATTATAAGATAATATGTCTAAATGTATACTACTTTTGTATATATTTAAGTGTTATTGATAACATACGATTGTTTTAGGCATATAATTTCATTATTAAGATATATGTTAAGGGCACTGAGGGCCCAAAAATTAGTCTTGCCCCGGCCCTAGAATCTCATGAACCTTCTGTATGAGTTTACTCCGGCTTGGCAACTATTTGTATATGGGGTGCTAATACTTCCTCAAATGAATTAGAAGATGTACTTTCGCAAGATCCCACTCGCGACGCTACTTGAAGGTGCATGCTGGAGGTGACATATCCTTGCAGAACAAAAAGCAACGGCGGATGTCCTGTTGAGGACGACTCCGAAACCCAAATTAACTGTTCCCAACAACAACCGGGCTTTTGCCGGAGCCGGACCACCAGCTAGTAGCGGCGGTACCACCACCACCGCCCGACCCGAACACCACCAGTCAGTCAGTCCACTGTAACTGCAAAGCCCAACGGTGCGAGACAGCGAGCTTGACGGCTGCCTCAACCCGGGCCCAACGTGCGCGCGGCGTACATGCAACATGTGGCTCCAAATTGACCAGTGCCGGACGGACGGGACAGAGTGAACCCAGCGACGCGGGCGGACCGCCCTATCTATCCACGTGAACCAAAAGCTGCCAGCCCGGCCAGGCCAGGCCAGGCCAGCCTGCCATCCCCCCTCCGTCGTCTCGTCTCCTCCCTTTCTTCGCCCAGCACCACACCCACGCCCGCCGCTCCTCCCCTGGTCCCACGCCCCCCCTCTCCCCTCCCCTCAAATCCCCAACCCGCGCCCCGCGCCCCTCGCCCGCCCTCGCGCGTGCCCAAATTCGCCGTCAACCGGCGCCTCTCCTTCCTTTTCCTCTCCCCCCTCCTGCCTCTCCGCGCGGCCTCCCGGCGATGGCGCTGTCCGCGTCGGCGGCGTCGGCGGGGAGGGGCGCGCGGGCGGAGAAGGTGCGCAGGATCTTCGACCGCTTCGACACCAACGGCGACGGGGGCCTCGACCGCGACGAGATGGCCAAGCTCGTCGTCGCCGTCAACCCGAGGGTCAAGTTCAGCGACGACCAGATCTCCGCCATCCTCGACGAGGTCTTCCGCACCTACGCCGAGTTCATACTCCCGGCCGGCCGGGGCCTCTCCCTCACCGGCCTGCTCCGGACCTACGACGACGGCGCCGGGGACGTCGACCGCGACTTCCTCGCGCTCTCCCTGCCCGCCGTCGACTCCGACGCCTCCTCCCCCGAGATCGCCGCCGGGGACGACGCCGCCGCCTCGTCTTCCCCCTCCACGGGCGCCGCCGTCGCCGCCTCGCTGCTCGACGACCACCTCAAGCCGCTCGGCATCGGCGGCACGCCGCCTTCGGCCAGCTCCCGCGCCGCGGCCGCCGCGCCGGCGTGGGCGACCTCGCCCAACCACGGGATTGCGTTCGACTCCTCCTGGTCGCTCCTCGACGACCTGGAGATACTCGTCAAGCGCCTACGCTCCAAGCAGCTGCGGAAGGCCGGCTCCATCGACACCAGTGGCGGCGGCAGCAATCTCGACTCCTTCTCCGAGGCAGGCTGGTCCAGGGAGATCTCCGGTTCCGCTGATTCGGGTCTGCCGCCTGCGCAGTGGGACGAGACGAGCCGCGACTACCTCACCTTCGTCAAGGAGCTCGCTGTTCTCCGCACGCGCGCCGACGCTTCCCGCTCGCGCGAGGAGGCCTTCGACAACCACATGGTCATCGGCCGGGCGCTCTCCGAGCACCGCCTCTTCCGAGATGCCCTTGCCAGCTTCCGCCGTGGCTGCGAGCTGCAGCCCACCGACGTCCGCCCGCACTTCCGCGCTGGGAACTGCCTCTACGCCCTGGGCCGCCACGCCGAGGCCAAGGAGGAGTTCCTCCTTGCCCTTGAGGCTGCAGAGGCAGGCAACTCCCAGTCCGCGGACATTCTCCCACAGATCCATGTCAACCTCGGTATTGCAATGGAGGCCGAGGGGATGGTGCTCGGTGCCTGCGAGCACTATCGAGAGGCCGCCATACTGTGTCCGTCCCATGCCCGTGCCCTCAAGCTCCTTGGGAGCGCGCTCTTTGGTGTTGGGGAATACCGTGCAGCCGAGAAGGCACTGGAGGAGGCCATCTTCCTCAAGCCAGATTATGCTGATGCGCACTGTGATCTTGGGTCAGCCTTGCATGCCGTGGGGGATGATGACCGTGCGGTTCAGGAGTTCCAGAAAGCGATTGATCTTAAACCTGGGCATGTTGATGCCTTATACAATCTTGGTGGATTGAACATGGATGCAGGCCGCTTTGTGCGAGCAGCCGAGATGTATACTCGTGTGTTGAGCATTCGGCCAAACCATTGGCGTGCTCAGCTAAACAAGGCGGTCGCTTTGCTCGGGCAGGGGGAGTCCGAGGAGGCCAAGAAGGCACTCAAGGAGGCATTTAAGATGACACAAAGGGTCGAGGTGTACGACGCCATCTCACATCTGAAGACACTGCAGAAAAAGAAGCCAAAGCCTGCAAAAGGAAAACATGATGCTCAAGGAGAGGAAGCCTTTGTTATTGTAGAACCATCCAAGTTCAAGAGGGTTGGAAGGAATACTACATTGCGGCAGGATTTGGCCAATGCTCTTGATATAAGGGCCTTCGAGAGGACGACAAAGCTTGGCCACTGTGATGCAGAGCTTCTGAGGAAAGAGATGAATGAGACTGATGTCCCTGTATCCTATTCAGGCACTGGCATCCCAGAGAAGTCGATCAGGAAAGCAGCTCTTGAGGTTATTCTGCGCAGGCTCCTATCTTTCCTCAAGCCAGATACCTTCCAGGGCGCTGTCAAGGCTATGAACGAAAGAATTCTCTCCGTCCTTGATGCATCTGGCTCTGGCCGTGTTGACCTTGGGATGTTCTTTGCTATCATTGCTCCAATCTGTTCTGGTCCTGTGGATAGGCGCAAGCGTGTCGTCTTCGATGCGCTCCTTTGGCGTCCCGCAAGCGAAGGCAGCAGGGGCCAGGTTAGGAGGAGTGATACGCTAAGTTACATCAAACTTCTTCGTGCCGTTTACATACCTATCCATGGGGCTAGCGACATGCTTGAAATGCACGGGGAGTCTGACCCTACCATGGTATCGTACACGGAGTTCCTTGAAATGTTCAATGATCCTGATTGGGGATTCGGAATCCTCAGCACATTAGTGAAGCTTGAAGAGAGCGATCATGTCCGTCATGGCAGCCACACCTGCTCCATATGCCGCTATCCTATCATCGGCTCACGGTTCAAGGAGACGAAGCACTCGTTTAGCTTGTGTAACCGATGCTACAGCGAAGGGAAGGTTCCGTCAGCGTTCAAGTTGGACGAGTACACGTTCATAGAATACAGCAACGAGTCCGAGGCTCTTATTGACAAGTGTACGTGCTTTAATCTGCATTCTAAGCCGCTGGAAGCAGATGCTTGATCATTGGAACATTTGGTCTGAGTTCTTGAGCACTAATCTGTGTATGCCCTGTGTTTGTAGTTGTGAAGATGCCTAGTTAGCCCTTCTGCCCTCTTGTAAACTAAGGAGCTGTGTTTCTGGAGTTGTCTAAACATGTTCCAATCCTGAACAGTTAGCTACTGTCTGAGTGTATGGGAGTAAGAGCATGTTAATACCAAATACACTCCTGTTACTATCTCGGTTCCAACGCCACCAAGGCTTGGAAGTGTTTGTGTTCTGACTGTATGTGTTCTGATCTAATCTAGTCGCAGCGGGTTTTTGACCGGTCTGAAAAAAAGCTTCTGTCCTAATCTACCTGTGGTTCATATCTTGAACAAACTGAGGCTGGTCAGATAAAGGACCAGGATTGTCCACGCAAGTTAATTCCAGGTATGAAGTTGTGTACAGAACACCTCATGCTCCATGTTCTGGCCCTTGGAATTGGAAGTTGTTTCCTGATTGCTTCCATAAAGTGTGGTTTCTTCTTCTGACTGTAGGTTGAATAATGGATGTGTGTACTTCATTCAATGTTTCTCCAGCTTGTTTCTGTATCCAAGCTGCTGAACTGTGGCTGTTGCTAGAGTGCTGAATAGCTTCACATGTATCTGCTTTCTTTCCTGGTACCACCTCTTTTCAGAACGTGGAGTTAGTCTCATCGGAATGTACCTGGTGTCTAGCTGTGCAGTGACACGTAATAAAGGACATTCGGAAATTACCATGATCTTAATAACAACAACTGCTCTCTATTTAGAAATATAAGAATTTTAGCTTTATGAAATGAATATATTTAGACATGTTTAGTGTATGTGTATAGGTTCACTCCGAACCTCTACACTCTGAACCTCTACGAACCTATACTTATTGGGACTATCTTATATTTCTGAACGGATGGAGTAGTACTTATTGGGAGTATCTTGTTAATAGAGGCCAACATGGCTGCTCATTTATGTGCGGCAACAATACCTATGATTGAACGCGACAGCAGATTCCCTTGTTAGTTCTCTAGTAATGCACCCGCAAAAAAAAAAAGTTCTCTAATAATGCATGATTCTTTCCCTGAAAAATAAAATAATGCATGATTTCCTGCCTTTTTTTTTACAATAAATACAATGGTATACTCCCTCCGATCTATATTATTAATATTCTCATTGTCTAAATAATTCAAATGTATCTAATTATGTTTTATCGAAATAATTCAAATGTATCTAGTTATGTTTTAGTGCTGAATCTAGATAAATCTAAAGATATTAATTTGGATCAGAGGAAGTATTTATGATATCGAATAAAACATGGTAAACAAACATAGGCTATTTCCAGAAATTGCAAAATAAAGACTAAATGAAACACGCAAATCTTCGAGATCTTCAAACTCTTGCCCACAAAACCTACTGATCCATACCCGCTATCTTCTTCACTAGCATATGAACAGGCGTTAGAGGCACCACTACTACGTCTTCACTAAAAAAACCGTGCATAAATCTGTTTGTTTTGATCGAGATAGTATCCAAATATTTTGTTTAGGCGGCAAGAAAAGAGGACGTAGGTAGTTGGCTCTGCCTCTGCCTACCATTAAATTAAGCATACTATAAGGAGGAGAGTGAGGGTAGTTTGATTTGAAGGCAGACACATCCAATATCAGGCTTTAGCGCCTCAAAGCCGCAGTCACTGTTATTAAAAACACCAGCCCCTTTTGAAATATTTTCTGGTATCATTTATCCCGAAATTAACATAGTCAGCTGAACAGATTGTTTGTTGCCTATATCCAGCCATGGCGTGCCGTAAGTTTATAGTGCGGGTTGACTTTCCTCAGCCGCACCATGAAAAGGAAAACGCTAAAAAAACGGAGTCTAAAAAGTAAAAGCTCTCTCCTCGCTTATTTCATAACAGAATCTTGTACTTTTGTGAAGGTGGACAGTAAACGATAAAAATATCAAATCATAGACATGTAAATACAAATAAGAGTTCTTCCATAATTTTAATTTGAGCCAAGAACCAACTGTGGTTGGATGGTTAGGAGGGCAGTGGTACCCCTAGCCAACCAGAGTTCAAACCCCAGGTTTGATGCTTTGGTGTCTCATAAAAGCGGAATATGTTTTCAGTGAGAGGCGACGTTTCCGTCGATAGCGAGGCGCCTATGGTGACTTCGTCAATCTCAAGACCCGCCGGCTCAGTCTCTCAGAGGTGCTCATAGGGGTAGGGTGTGCATGCGTGTGTTCATAGGAATGAGTGTATGCACGCATTGTGAGCGTCTGCGTTTGTATTGTGTTTCTCACAAAAAAAATTTAATTTGAGCCGCAAATGCCAAAGGTACAAGCACGTGTGCAACATTAATGTAATCAACCAAAACCGGCAAGAATAGCAACACCAATATTTTAAGAAAAAATAATCAAATAGCCTTGTCGATGTCGCTGGGGAGTATCGAGGACGTAGCAACCGGGACAAATAACGCGAGGACAAACCTCCTCGCGGCAACCACGAGAAAAAAAATCCAAAATCGATCTGGCGAAGCAAGAGCCAAAGACCCATACCTAGAAAATCTTAATCTTCCAACACCATCACCGACGTTAGGAAGAAGATCTCACATCGAACGAAGTGCCGAAGATCACTTATTAGACGATGCCATCTTCAATAACGCAAGAGAAAGACGAGAAGACGGCCACCAAAAACCCCATCTAATGTATTGAAATTAGTACATTTATTAAAAGCTCCGCTCATAAATCGTGTTTCCCACCGCTCCCGACACCGGTGAAGCCGGAGGAGGGGGAACCGATCTATGCAGGAGGACGAAGTGGGATGCGGCGGCTGTTTTACCTATGCGTGCTTTTTACTGTAATCCTGCTTAATGATTAGTGAAAAGCTTCTGATTAGTTCCCTAATGCTATGCAGCATTGTTGGGCCCAACTTCTGCCTGGGCCTTCGTGGTAGTGCTTAACTGAGGCAATTTGTACTCTTGGCATGAGTAGTACTGTATTCGACTATTCGTTGACTTCCGATAAAAAAAAAGAGTTGTATTCATTGACCGTAACTAGTGCGTAATATCTGAGTCCGGTCTAGTTTTCTGAAAGAAAATGCGATTCTGACTGGATGTTGCTGAACATCCGAGTCGGAAGCTACCACGCTAGCTGGCCGACTATAAAGGCACAGCCACGTACTACCTTCCTTGTTCTTCGTCAAACACCAGCCGCGAAAGCATAGAGCAATCAAGCCCCGTATTGTTAGACTCGATCATATCTCAAGCTGAGGTTAATTCAATCGAGTTGTTCCAGCCCTGCCACCTCAGGACATGGCATCTCGTACCGTCGTCCTCGCAGTGCTTCTCCTGGTGTTATTGTTCGTCTTCCCGGCGATCGCCTTTGCCTTCACCGCCGGCGGGCACACGGAGTCCGTGCACCGCCGTAGGCTCGGAGAGAAAAGCTACAGAGCTGTCCGTCCGCATCGCAAACTCGGCCAGGAGGAGACCAAGCCTCCTCAAGAACAAGCCGAAGCCGAGTTCAACGTGGTAATCCACGGAGCCGTCGGCGACGGCCAAACCGACGACACGCCCGCGTTCCAGAAGGCATGGGCCGCGGCCTGCTCGTCGTCTGCGCCAGCCACCATGCTCGTCCCGAAGGAGAAGAGCTTCCTCGTCATGCCGACCACGTTCTCGGGGAAGTGCAAGTCCAGCGTCACGTTCAAGCTCGACGGGACACTAGTGGCTCCCGGCCGGTCAACCTGGCCCAAGGAGAGCATCAGGAAGTGGATCATGTTCAGCAACGTCGATTAGCTAACCGTGACGGGCGACGGGACCATGGACGGGAAGGGCGAGCTATGGTGGAAGAACTCGTGCCGAGTGCACAAGAACCTCAATTGCACGGAGGCCCCGACGGCGTTGCTGCTCAGCAAATGCCATCACCTCAAGGTACAAGATATCAGGCTCCTAAAGAGCCAGCAGATGCACATGTCGGTCGAGAACTGCAACGATGTAATTCTAAAGCATATCAAGATCGTCGCGCCCGGCGACAGCCCCAACACCGACGGGATTCACATTGCCCGCACCAAGGATATACAGGTCATGGACTGCAACATTAAAACCGGAGACGATTGCATGTCGATCGAGACCGGAACGGAGAACTTGCATGCTTCGAAGATAACTTGCGGCCCTGGTCATGGGATCAGCGTCGGAAGCTTAGGTGACAAGAACTCGGAAGCTCGAGTCTCCAACATAACCGTCTCCAAATCACACCTCGTTCGCACGACGAATGGCGTGCGCATAAAGTCGTGGCAAGGAGGAAAAGGGTACGCCAGAGACATCACCTTCGAGGACATAATCATGGACAAGGTCAAGAATCCGATTATCATTGACCAGAACTATTGCTTCATGGATGATCCGTTGAAGCCTAAGGCGTGCAAGAAACAAACTTCGGCCGTGGAGCTGAGCAATATTCAGTTCAAGAATATAAGAGGCACGAGCGGAACAAAAGAAGCGATCAGGTTGGACTGCAGCGACACCGTCCCTTGCCATGATCTAGTGTTGCAAGACGTGAAACTTACTTTCAGCGGACATGGCAAAAGCACAACAAGTACATGCAAGAATGCCAAGCTAAAGAAATCAGACAATGTCTTTCCAAAGACATGCGAAGCTAAAGAAACCAACTGAGGCATGGCTGATGCATGTAGAGGTTGTTTCTTGTGTATGATTTTCCTTAATCGAGCAACGTGTTTGTTTCTTCGATCTTTGTTGTACTTGTAAAACCGGATATAGTCTCTTGTGCAGATAGAAGAGAGGGTCCATATTTATTTACGGTATTTTTTTTCCTGAAAAAAAGGAGATTTTTGTAGTTACTACTTGTATATATCATACATGCCACGTGTGATTTTTTCATTACAAGTTGTTTTTTGCATGCTTCGGCCACAACCATCTATCGACTCAGATAGGATGACCGTTCGCTCTCTTCGCTCCTGCGAGCGGAGGGGCAAACCCTAGATATCGTCGCCCCTCCCCTCCCCTCTTCCTCGTCGCTGCCGGAGGGCGTCTCCGGGCGAAGCCCCAGGGGCGTCGGCGGCAGCGGGGCCTCTCTTCTCTCTCGTCTGTCGGTGGTGGCGCGGGCGGCTGCGGACAGCGGGGGCGCGACGCTCGTCAGGGGCGTGGCGGTGCGGCCTTTCTTCGGCGGTGTAGCGGCTCAGCGGGCTGCCGCTCTGGCGATGGTGGCGGCTTGCGGTGCGAGATGTAGCCCGTCTGGCGGTCGACGGAGGTCAGGGAGGTCTGATACGCGGCGCTATCGACCACGGCTCCGGCGGTGGCCGGCAACCTCGATCTGGCTCCTGGAGGGGATGGGTTGCTCGGGCGTCGGACCGCTCCAATCGGGAAGCAGGGGCCCCGAACCCCTTGAGCCAAATCCCTCTCCCTAGATCCAACGGCGACGGTGGCTAGGGGGCTCCGAATGCCGATCTGGAAAAGGACCCTTCTTCGTCGGATCTTCGGTCTTTGTAGACCTCGTGGCGGTGACTCTCGACGTCTTCCTCTGCTCTCGGTTGGGCTCGGCTTGGTTCCCGGGGCGGCGGCCTCGGTCGATGGTGAGCCTTGTGGTTGGCGGGCATGCTAGGGGCTCTGGTGCTGGTTGGTTTCCATGGTCGTAGGGACAACGTGGTGCAGGCGAGCCACGTGCCGCGGTCCGTGCTCCGGGTGAAAACCCAAGACCCTTGGATCGGGTGGTAGCGGTGCCTGAGCGTCGTGATCTTCTTGAAGATGCCTCCTTGGAGTCCTATTAGACGGTGATTTTTCCAAGGGAAACCTTTGCCCCTCTAGGCCACGATGGCGACGTCCGCGGACGCCGTTCCCTCCCTGAAGGCGTTGTGTGGCTAATCTCCATCCCTCTCCTTCCTCCGGGTGAAATCCCAAGACCCTCGGATCGGGCGGTGGCGGCACTCCGGTGTCGTGCTCTTCTTGAAGATACCGTTTGGGATCTCACAGCATGCGGCTCTCTGATGGTCATGTGGAGGAGGTGACTCTTCGTTTGGCAAACTTTGGCAAGGCTTGCCCCTTACCTCCCTCGTTGTGCTCCCTTGGTGCTGCTTTTCGGTCTATGGGCAGTGTGGGTCGGTTCCCGGTGGTGGTCGGCTTCCGGTGGCGTTTCTGTGATAGAGGGGTTCTGTCGATAGCGTGCGTGGTCGTTAGCTCGCTCTTGGGGGAGCTCCGGCCCGACACTTTTGTTGTCCAGCTCTGCTCCGAGTCCTCGTAGTCTTAGTATTTGCCGAGCATGTTGTTCGCGCTTTCGATGGTAGCTTCTTTAGTAGTGTGCGTGGGTGTGTGGTTTGTTTTGTAAGCTACGTTCATCACTTTTTATCCTTTTGTTGTTGTTGGCTTTGTTAATTCAAAGCTAGGCACACTAGTGCATGTTATCTAAAAAACCATCTATCGACTCCACGGGTTACTAAGGTCATTACTCAGTTCCCGCAAAAAACAGGTCATTACTCACTAACAACTCCAACAATCTCCAACAACAATCAGAAGAGTTTATGATTGCTCGGCTTTCGCGGGAGAGGATTCATGGGGTAGAGAAGATGAAGCATGCGTCATTGGAGGGAGCCTTGTCTTGGGGTGCCGTTCGGGGAATAGGGAATCTCCTCTTCCTCTGCTTCCCCAATGTAGCACCCGCTAAAATCGCTACTAGAAAATCGCTGTGTTTTTGTGCATTGCATCCATCATGACCGCATGCTCATGTCATCATGCCACATTGCATTTGAGCATCGTCATCATCATGCATGGTTTTGCCGAAAACTATTTTCTAAAATCATAGTTTTGTTTTTCAAAATATCCCCCGTCTTTATTCAAATTAAAACCCCGGTCTTTCTCGAACCTTTTATTTGTCTAAAAACTATTTACAAAAGTCTAGTTAAAAATAAACTAAAACTTACATTATTTTTGGGAGGTAGCCAGCTAGGCCCAAAAGCCCAGCCGGCCACCTCCGAACTAAATCCTAATCCCCATCTGACCCCAAACCCTAACCCTACACCATCCCCACTCTACTCCCTACACCCCGCCGCCAGACCCTGCCCCCTCCCTATTTTTTCCCCTCCACCGCTCCCGCCCCTCTCGATGCAATCCCCTGGCCCCACCCCGCTCGCTGCGTCCGCCAACCGCCCCACACCCTGGCCACGATCCCCAGCCCCTGCACGCACACACACACACACGCACGCGACACGGCCACGTCGCCATCCCCTGGACCAACCACCCCACCACCTACCGCGCCTCCTCCCGCGTTCACCACGCCCCAACCGCGCCCCACACCTGGCTGCTCGCTCGCCCGTCCCCTGGCCCCACCACGACCAATTGCATCGCCACCTGTCTCGCATCCCCACCAACCACCGCGTCCGGCCCTACCCCATCACCTCACGATCCCCACCTCTCTCATCTCGCCCATCTACCGCACGACGTGCTCCCTGCCGGAGCCCCTTCCTCGCTCGCCCTGACCCCGTTCCCCACCGACCGCCGCCGCGGCCCATCGGCCGAGCGACGCCCTCACCTGCGAGCCGTTCCTCCGCCACGGCCTCAGCCGCCCGCTAGCCCGCCTATACAGGTCGCCGTCGATGACCTCCCCTCCTCCCACGCGGGCGTGGCATGCCGGAGCCACACTGCCTCCTCCTCCATCGTCGCCCGCTGCCGCGTCCTTCCTCTGGAGCGCCTCGTGCCACCGAGTTCGCCGAAACCGCCCCCCCGTCGTCGCCGCCGTGCTCGCCTACCAAGATCCTCCCCGCCTCGGGCCCTGCTCCCCGCCACCTCGCCGAACCGCTCGGTCTCCGTCGCCGTTCCGCGGCCTGGCTAGGGCCCGTGCCTCTTCTGCTCCGGCCGTGCGGCAGCCGTCACCGGCGTCTCACCCTCCTCCCGGCTCCGGCTGCCCCGCGGCTATGCACCGTCCTCCGCCATGCCTCGCGTCGTGCGGCCGCGTCCCTGGTTGCGCTTGGTCGTCTGCTCTGGCGTGGACACCGGCCTGCGCCTCCCTCTTGGTGTGCTACCCTCCGTTGAGGTCCTCTCGTCCAGCCTGGCTCGGCCTGTTGCTCAAGCCTGTGAGATCCGTCACCGGCGCCTTCCGTTTGGTCTGACCCGCTACCGGCATGTGTCCTGTCGCAGCCATGCGCGTCTCTGTTCCGTTTTGATGTTGTCATGTTGGTGGCACTATGTTGTGGTGTTGGGCTGCTCAAGACCAAACAAGAGAACATGCACGACAAGATCTCCGATCCGACACATCGACAAGTTCGCCTCGAGGAGCCGCATGAACCCGAGGAACCATCGACAAGACCTTCGACGCGAACATCGAGCTCTTCTCCCTGAGTCCGAAGACCGAACCTCGGCGCGCCAAGTTCTTCCTCTCGGAGCGCCATGATCTCCTTCATAGATCCGAAGACCCTGAACCCCAGAGTCCGAACCTCGCTTCCCGTCGAACCCTGAGACCCAGACCTGAACCCCCGGACCCAAGATCTCCCGAACCCAGATGTGTGACCCCTTTTCGAGCCTCTATTTTATAAATGCTATATATATAAACTGTCGCATCTTAAATTGTTCATGCATGCATTTCTATCTGTGGTTTGGGGTATTTAGTCGATTCACCTCATAATTAAATATGAAGACCATATGCGGGCTATTCTAGTCTTATATGAACTCCATTTAAATTGGTATAGCAAACCGATACCATGTTTTGCCTTGTTAAGACAACATTTAATTTGCAGGGTAGATAAACAACTTGAACCGTTTAATTAATTGTCGGGACCCCGGTTCCGCTTAATACTGCCTAAATGCATCGCACTTTTGCCATGCCATGCATCATACCATGAACATGCTGATTCTTCTGCCGTAGCATTAAATATTGCATCCGGTGTTTCTTCTAGTGTTTGCTTCTTCGTGGACTAGGCCGATGAGTGGATGCGAGTATCGAGAAGTTCTCCGGATATGTACCTTCGGCAGTGTTTCCCAGGCGAGCATCTCCCCCTTTCTACCTATTTTGCATTTATAGTCTTTATTTCCTCCTGTTGATCTATTGCTATCTATGTCGCGATGCCTTAGTGTTCCGTACCAGATATATCCCTTGCAGCCTTTATAGTGCCTTGGACACATCCTATTGCCTGTTGTTTGATAGATAGTCAGTCTTACGAGTCGTAGTCGCTTGGTCATGTGCTGGTTCGCGTCGTCGTTGTTCCACCGTTGACGGAAGGTTGGCTTATGCTTAATGGTGGAGATGCTTTACGGTGGAGTTGATCATGACTTTAAATACAACTATTAAATTATTGGGATAACTAATAAAAGAGGCACCGGTGGGCAATATATGCTATTTGGTTTTTCATGTCCACTTGTGTCCCGTAGGCCCCGAGTACTTGATACCTGTTCCTTGACTATTCGCACTATCCACATACGGGAGACACTATGAATCCCCCTTAGCCAGAGCTTGATTCATTTCTTATTTCTTGGGGCCACAAACTAGTTTGGGGTTTTATTACTATCATGTACTTATGCCATGTTTTACTACTTTATTTAAGATTGTGCGTGGAGCACCTGTACTGTTTAGGATCGTGACACGTTTTCGCTATATCGACAAGCCCAGTCACACTTTCGGGTTCCTAGTCGTTTACCACCGTCCACACAAACCCTGGGTCCGTCTCGGAGCCGGCCAACTTCGTCGTGGGTAGCTTAGTGGGGTGGCCCCCTGAAATATTTTCTGAATCCTGTGATCGCTTTGTCGTGAAAGCCTCATTGAGTTTTGAGTTGGTTTTTCCGAGGTTGATCGTGTGTGTGTTGCTATTTGTACACCCCTGCAGGGTAAATCTTTCTGAAAGCCGTGTCCGCGGTTATGGATGACTTGGAGCACAATATCTCGATCATAGACAAGCATAACTAAAGTAGTGCTATAAATTTGACTTAATATGTGACTAGTAATTCAGCTTCACTACAATGGAATGGATACAAAAATGCCAACTGGTGGATCTGTGGTGATCTGTGTCGTACTATACCTGCCTAGTAAGTATTGCAACTCTAATGGAATGTGATAAAAGTGCCAACAACTGCTGGGTGTTGGGATTCCTCAGGACAATTATATCTGACTAGTAAATGTTCCAACTATAACGGAATGGTTAATTAACACTGCCCACTACTTATGCTTCAGGATGACTCATGTTATCTATATATGACTAGTAAGTGCTGGAACTATAATGGAATGAATAAAACTGCCAACTGTGTGAGTTGCTCGGTTTGACTTCCTCGTTTGGTATCGAGGGGGAATACCAGGATGGGTATGATTGGTGTTAGTATCAGGTTGGTCCCGAATAGGTCTATCTTTTCCCTCTCTCATAGCCGATAGTTGCATCGAGTCTCTATAGGGTGTTTAGTGCATGCCGCGCTGCCGCTTCAGTCTACCATACCTATGTAGGCGAGAGCCGCCGAATTCTAGTCTCGCCATGTACTGGCCTCAGTACTGACGCTCCTCTTTTTCCTTTGCCCTTTGTCGGCACCCCTTTTGTTTTAGCAGGTTTGAGATCGACGTCGTTAGCAGGGTTACCCTTCCGGCTTGGCCTGGGAAGGGTTATGGACGCCATTGGTTATTCTTCAGGGCTCTTAGCCCCATTTGCATCTTGTCCATACTCGGACGCTGTAACGTTTTCAAGGTGATTTGGATCTTTGTATTGCATATCTGTATTCTTGACTCGAGGAGTCGTGTTGTATATATATCTGTTCTGTGGGTCCCATCGAGGACTGTTGTGTAATGGTATTACTTCATTTTCCACCCGCACGAAAGTGCCTGGTGGGCGTCCTTGAATCGTTTCTATGTGGGTTTTGCGGGAAGCGCTAAAACTTGCATAGGGCCGATTCGAGGGTGTTACACCCAAGCCCGCGTCACCTCTATGTCGGCTCTCTCGGCATCAACCTGCAAGGTACAAGTTGCGAGTTGTCGGAATCAACGCTGCGGTGTTGTAGCCCTTCCTACGAAGTCGTAACGAGCACGCATGTAGGGTTTGAGGTTCAAGAGTCTAATTTGGGTCCTAGATCGTGCACAAAAAGTTCATATGGAGATGCATGTGCCTCTATGGCCGGCTCGTCAAGGGAATTTCAGGGAGAAATTTTTTACAACTGCCTCCTAGGGGAAGCAATGTCTCTAGGGCGAGGCGAACCCATCAGTATCTCTCGCCGAGAATGTTGGGTTCTCAAAGCGCTTCTTCTCCTGACCTAGGGCAGATCAGTGTTGGAGGAACTAGAAGCTCTAGAGATGTCTCAGCTGTACTTTGTGAAAGGTTCAGAGATGTAATTGTCCTTGAGAGTTCAGGCGGCTTCAGATTACAGAGGGAGCGGGAGCTGAATTTTCAAGGGAAAAGTGGTGCTGGGAGAAAGTATTGTCTGTGGAGGGGTCCAGAGATCAGCGATGTTGGGGGAGGGAAGGGAGCTTGGTCCATGGTGACAGAGAGGTGAAATTTCACCAACTTAGGCATATTCCTTGGCATCCCAACTACCCCCGTCCTAGTTCATAAAGCTAGGCTTCCCTTGCCTCTTAGGGTTTGCTCCCTCCTCCCAAAACTGGCGGCGGATGAACTTGTTGGTTTGAGGGTGTTGGGGGTTGAAGAAGAGGGATTTGTGGAGATTTCATGGCTAGTGGTGGTATGAAACAAGGAAGGGGAAGAGGACCCGAGTCCTGGCAGCAGCAGAAGATGCAGCAACCTTAGATGCAGCAGCCCCAAATGCAACAACATAAGTAGATGCATGGATTTGAGTATGGTTAGATGCCTCCTCCTTATGGTTTTCATCCTCCACCCCCATATGAGTTCATTCCTGGGAACATCCCTCCTCAATGGGGTTTCCCTGGTCCTTTTCCACCCTACCCACCTAGTTAGCGGTATGGTTTGCAGTCGAATTAGTGGGTTGCTCCTCAACAAGGTACTTTACAGCAGCATCAGCAGTCTCAGAGTAGTGGGGATAATTAGAAAGGAAAAACTTAGGGGAAGGCAAAGAAGAAGCTTGCCTCTCAAAAAGAACAAGTCAATCTAGCTCTGATGTGCTTGCCCATATGAATTGTACTAGCTCAATCTGCATGTATTGTGGTGAACCTGGCAACCATCAGGCTGTCTATGGGAGGCAATCTTACTGTTTTATTTGCAAAGCTACCAGTCATAAGTTTTATGATTGCCCAGTAAAGAAGAGGCCACATTAGATTGCTAGGTATGTGGGCAGTGCTGCAACTGGTTTGGGTTTCTACCATATCGGAACTCCAGTAGTGGTTATGAATCCTGTCTCATCTACAAATAATTGTGGCTTGGTGGTTGTGGAAGGGGTGAGATCACTAGTGTAGAATTAGCTAAAGAATTTTCCAAGATATAAAAGACCAATTGGCCATGGCACATTAGGGAGTTGGGGGCACCTAGGAATCTATCTAGTAAAATTCCCACTACACATCCTGGTGGACCAAGTTATTGGCTATACTAGGTTTGGTCTGTCCAGAGAGGGTGTTTGGGTTAAGGTGGAGGCTTGGAGTGATGATCCCGAACCTTTTGAATCCCTAGTCACACTTTGGATCAGAGTTACTGGCCTTCAGTCAAAATGGTGTGAGTGGAATGTGCTTGACTAGATCAGTTCAGTTTGTGGGATTATGCAGGATGTGGACTGGCTGAGTGTTTTCAAAGACAATGCCAAAATTGTTAGGCTAAAAATTAAGTGTACAGATCCCCTTAAATTTCCCAGCAGTAGACTGATCCATTTCCATGGGGGTTGTTCCAATTGGGCTTTGCAGCTGAGATCCTTGTGGAGGAAGATGAAGCTAATGATCTCCTGGGATATGAGTTAGATCAAAATAGGAGGAATGAGGGGAACTAGAAACAGGGGGTATGGATACTGAGAAAGCTTCTAGTAATCAGGAGAAGGAGAACAAGAGTAACCAGAATACCAGTGCACATGGTTAGAACAATGGTTTTATAGCTAGAATGGCAGCTAGGGGGACTTTGTTCAAACTGAGGAGCCTTTTAGTGCAAACAAAGTACTTAAACTTTTGGAGGAGAGAGGCTTAGTAGACAGCTCTAGGGGCTTTGTTTTGGACAAGTCTCCCTTACCTACCAAAGGTAGAGACCAAGTTTTTGATTTCTAGCTAGATGAACAGTGCTCTTTTCAAGCAAACAAGCTGGTTACTATGGATGTGGGGTTACACCTTCCCGAGTGTATCTTGCCCACCAAAAAGGAGTTCACCAAACACCTGTGAGTTGACTGTGGAAATGGAAAGAAGCAGAACGTGTGGGTCCCTATTCAACCTACAAGACAAAGCTATAGAATTGATAGGTCTCAGAAAGTGATGGATAAAGCTATGGAAAGGAACAAAGTGGTCAACCTAGAGAAGCCAAAAATGAAAGGTATAATGATTTCCAATCCTTTCCATGTTTTACCTATTGATGAGTTAGAAAGTATGGCTTTAGTTGTAGGAGTTGAGGTTCAAGAAAATCTTGTTGAAGGACCATATTTTCTTCCTAGTAGCAATCTAGATGTTGAATCAGCTTCATGACATAATGATGAGGAACTTGAGGATCTAGCTGAAGGTTCAATAGAAGTAATTAATAAATCTCGGGGCAAGCACCCCAGGAAAAAGTTTCAATGATTTGTGCTTTTTGGAATAGTAGGAGTATTTCTTCTCCTGGTAGGAAAAAGTTCATAGATGATAATATAGTTCCCTTAAATGTTGATTACATAGGTTTTTAGGAGACTAAGAAGGAGAAATTCAGTGACTCCTTTTTGAAATCCCTGTTAGGAAATAGGATTTTTCTCGGAACTACTTATCTGCTTTAGGTTCTGCAGGTGGTATCCTAGTAGGGATTAAGTGCGATTTGTTTGATATTATTGCTTGGGATATTAGAGTTTTTTCAGTAAGTACTATCCTTAATAATAAAGTTTTTGGGTCCACTTTTAGAATCTCTACAGTTTATGGTCCTATTTATGAAGATAAGAAACAGGATTTTATTTCTGAGCTCCATGAGCTCTTCATTAATTGGGATGGTCCTACCATGATTGATAAGAGTAGTGGTAATGTAGATTTTATATGGATGGACAAATTTAATGAATGGGTCGAGATGTGGGCCCTTATGGAGATTGGGCTGGCTGGTAGAGCATATACTTGGGGTAATAATCAGGAGAATCTTATCATGAGCAAGATAGATAGGATCTTTTGTTCTACTAATTTTGAGATTCTTTTCCCCTGTCTAGTGCTAGAACTTTAGCTAGAATTCATAGTGATCATACTCCTATTATTTGAGAGTCTGGTGAAACTCATAACCCCAAGAAGAATAGCTTTAAGTTTGAGAAGTGGTGGATTTCTATACCAGACTTTAGAGATGTAGTGAATAAATCTTGGTCTATCATTGTAAATAGTGTAGATGTAGTGGATATTTGGCAAGCCAAGATTATATATTTTAGGAAATTAGCTAAGGGGTGGAATGCAAATTTAGAAGCTGCTATTAGGAAGGAGAAAAAAGTTTTGATGAAAGAATATGACATTCTTGATATTAAATCTGAGACCATTCCCCTAAGTGATGAGGAAAGAGCTAGATTTGACTTTATTCTTAGAGATCTTAATGGCTACTGGATTATGGAGGAAACCAAAGCTAGACAAAGGTCTAGGGATAGGGATATACTAGAGGGTGGTAGAAACACAACATATTTTCATGCTGTGGCAAATCATAGGAGAAGGAAAAAGATGATTCCTATTCTAGATGGCCTAATGGGCCTATCACTGAAATAAAGGATATGCTTAAGGTAGCACTAGATTATTACAAAGACCTTTTTGGCTTTGAACCTAGAGCTGATATTAATCTCAGACATAATTTCTTCTCTAAAGAGGAGAAAGTTAGTGTAGAAGATAATAACATGTTAGGAGGAGATTTTTCTCAAGAAGAAGTTAGGACTGTTTTATTTGATTCTTATTCAGTTGGTTCCCATGTTCCAGATGGTATCTCTTTCATGTTTTATCAACATTTTTGGGATATTATCAAACATGATCCGTTGGCTATGTTTGAGGCCTGGTTCCAGGATAAGCTAGACATTTATATACTTAATTTTGCCATGATTACTCTTATTCCAAAAGAGAATGATGCTAGATCTATGAAAAAATTTATACCTATTAGTTTGCTTAATTGCTCTTTTAAGATTTTTACTAAGGTTTTGACTAATAGATATGCTAAGATCATTGGGAGGTTGATTTCTTCTTTTCAATCTGCCTTTATTAAAGTTAAATTTATTTTAGAGAGTGTGGTAACTTCTCATGAGATTATTCATGAGGTTCATAGGAAGAAAGACCAGGGTTTAGTCCTAAAATTATATTTTGAGAAAGATTATGATAAAGTTAACCTAGATTTTCTTTATGAGATTTTAGAATTTAGAGGTTTTAACCCAACCTTTATTAGGATGATCAGATAGATCACAACAAGAGGATCTGTTGGTGTTAAGTTAAATAATGTAGAGAGTAATTTTTCCTTACTAGGAAAGGTTTGAGACAAGGGGATCCCATTACCCTTCTTCTCTTTAGTTCTATTGTTGATGTTTTCTCTAGAATGCTAATTAAAAGTTCTCAGCATGAGTTATTTAGAGGTTTGTGTCCAAATTGCATTCATGGTGGTATGATCAGCTTGCAATATGCTGATGATACCCTTCTTTTTCTAGAAAAAGATCCTAAAGTAGCTAGGAACCTAAAATGGATCCTTACTTGTTTTGAGCAGACCTCTGGCATGAGAATTAACTTCCATAAGAGTGAATTTCTCCCTATTAATATTAATCAGGGTGATTTACTTCCTTTTTAGATATCTTTTAGTGTGTTGCTAGAGATTTCCCTGTAAAGTACTTGGGGATTCCTCTACATTTTGACAGGCTTAGTAGAGAGGATTTGCAACCACTTTGAGAGCATCCTGGCTAGAATATTTGGATGGAGGGGTAGATTAATTTCTTCTAATGCTAAACGAATTCTCATTCAGGCAGTTTTGGCTAATATCCCTGTTTACCTCCTTTCTTTCTTCAAATTTCCTAAGTGGGCTTTAAAGCTGCTTAACTCTCAGTTAGCCAACTTTATGTGAAATGATGAAGAGGGGAATCATAAATTGCATCTAGCAAACTGGCCTTCCATTTGCATGAAAAAGGAATTTGGGGGTATGGGCATCCCTAACCTGCAAGACTTGAATATCTGCCTGATTGGATCTTGGGTTAAAAGATACATTCATGGGGAAGGTTCCTTATGTAAAAAGGTGATAGATGCTAAATATGAAACTAGAAATCCCAATATTTTATCTTGCCAGGATGTCCATCCTTCTACCTTCTAGAAGGGAGTGATGTGGGCTTCTAGGGCAGTTAAAATGGGGTATAAGTGGCAGCTAGGTGATGGTAGACAGATAAAATTCTGGAGAGATATTTGGTTTGGTAATTCCCCTTTAGCTGTTCAGTTTTGGGACAACTATTTTATTTGTAATCAGCAAACTCAAACTATTGCTGAGCTTTGGGATGGAGTGCAAATTAGGGATAATTTTAGGAGGACTTTTACTGAGAGCATGATGATCCAATGGCAGGAGCTATTAGTCATTGCTAGGAGTATTACTTTTAATGATAAGGAAGACTAGCTTATCTGGCACTATGAGTCTAAAGGAGTTTACTATTCCAGCTCTATGTACTCCATTATTAACTTTAAGGACGCGAAACGTATTTTCTTGCCCGCTGTGTGGAATTTAAAAATTCCACCAAAGGTCCAGGTTTTTCTGTGGCTCCTTTCCCAGAATAAAATCATGACTAGGGATAATTTGAGAGCTAGAGGCATCCCAAAACCTCTAGAATGTGAATTTCATAAGGAAATAGAGTCAGTTCATCACCTGATGTTTGATTGTATTGTTGCTAGGCTTCTTTGGTCTGATGTTTTTAGAATTTTTCATATCCAGGTTTCTGTGGTTATGCAGCAAGAAGTTCTTATATTTTAATGCAGTTTCTGCAGCTGTCTTTGGGGGCTCTGGAATTCTAGGAATACACTAGTTTTTAACAGATCTACCTGGATTAATATGAAACAGGTGTAACATCTGGTGTTATCCTATATGAGAAATTGGATGGTACCTTTCAAAGATCTAGAAGGAGGAACTACCCAATTTATAGACCGCCTGATGCAAAAGCTCAAAAGACCGCCGAGGCTCCCCGCGTGCTGACCTGCCCTGATTTTGGCTGAGTTTCTACCTGGAAGACCACAACTCTGGGGAAGGCACATGGAGGGAAGGTGTCATTGGACTATCTGCAATCTCACCCAGGCGAAGAGGACTCCATCCACGCGGTGTCTTGAGTTCTTGGTGCTGCAGTGTTATCTTCCCCCATCCAGCAGGACGTTTCTTTTTTGAGTTGTGTAGTTTAGTGGGTGGTCTTGTGGCAATTTCTCTCTGTTTAGAAACTATGTGTTTCTGAATCCTGGTAGTTTGTTTTGGGTTCAGCTCTTTTTGGTCGTTTTCTCTAGTTTACTTTTCTGTTGTAAGTATAACCTGGTGGATTCGTGTTTGTTTCTTTTCGTATGAAAGGGAACGGGGGAGTCAAATCCCTTTTGATTAAAAAAAAGAGTTTATGATCGTAATGATAAACAAAAAGCTTCTGACCGGAAGAACAAAGTTCTTCCCTAATTCAGTGAAGGTGGCATTGCCATAACCATAAAATTGGCATATTTTTTATGCCAATGAAGCTTCACAAAATAAGAGCCAATATGTTCTTCAAAAAATAAGAGCAGTAGCTAAGAAAGCAAAAAGATAGGAACTTAAGCATATGCACATTGGACTGGTACTCAAGTATACAGACACCGACACCAAATTTGAGATAATCCAATGCCGTACAAGATTATGTATCTAGCCACATGAGACTCTTCGCATCAAACGAGGAGATTAAGTTAAGACACATGTGAGATGAACTCATGATAAAAAATCAATTTATTTCCCAAAATTAGAACTAAACCTACTCATAGTCAAAAGTATATAAGAGTACAGAGGAGTCTCTAAGCTTTGGGGAGAAGCTACAGAAAACGACCTCTTAAGCCTTTTCTACTATAACAATAAAAAAGATGAACAGAAAATTATGAAGGGACCTTCAAGTAAGTTGCTAGCTATACCCGCTATGTATAGAACCTCCTCAGTTTCTTGGTCTAGCATTCTTTGATATCACAAGACAATATACAGAGATGAAACTTTCTTAGCACAAGCTTGCAAAGACCAACACAATCTACGGTTGTGAGTAGGCAAGGAAGGTATCAGCAAAGAAATGCCGCATCACATTGTCAAAGAAACAACCCCCATCAGTCGTCATCCTCTGAATCTGCATCATGATGAAATTCAGCAACTTAAATGAATAGAACTAAAAAAACCTGGGTTATTATAGTTTCTGGTCAAATGGAAACTCAAATTTCTATTTGATCATGATGGAATGAGTCTCCCAAACGATCTAGAAAAGGGTCAATGGAAATTAACCAACAAAGGGATTGCGAAAAATGTTCTTACCAGATCGAACATCCTCTCCAACCTTTCCTCTATTATTCAATTGTCTCATTATCATTAAAAAAATGAGTTTCCCCCAATACATATGAAACACAAGTAATGTGAGAAGCATTGTATTGAAAATGTAGTACAAGGTTGTTGGGAACCTTTCGAGCTTCCTCAAAGATATGATGGACTGATAGCTGGCATTGCAACAACAAGAACGGTAAGTTTAAACCTTCAAACATGAAAGCAACACAGGAAATCATGTAGAGAAGGAACAACAAACCTTGAGGTTTTGATTATCCAAAATGGGAAGTAAATCAGGCGCAGTAGGAGCCAGGAGAGAGCAAAAAGCCCAAAAAACACGCTAGCCGCTAGTTCTTTTTCTGTGTACTTGCACAGTTTGGCGGTCTCGAGAAACACATCACTTGCGTCATGCAAGGCAAGAATAATTGTTCCAATTCGAAAAAAACTGCAGAAAACATAACTTTACTTGTCTTAGAGCTGTGTTGAAATGTTGATCTTACCTGACATTATAAAAGTGCACTATATCCTGTGAATGCTTATAATCAAAAGAAAGAAGTGAAAAGAAATCAATGCAGTACCCTATGTAGTACAGTGTTTTTTCAGAAATATTTATGTACTGTGACTGTGACATGGCATAGCTGTGCTGCACGGAAAAAGGCCAAATTACAAGAAGGAAGTACAGTACCCTATGTTCTATGAAACGCAATGATTTTCAGAAATATCTATGTCCTGTCACATGACATGGCCATGCTGCAGGGACAAAAGACTAAATCAAGCACTGCTTACTGGGATATTCAGATCAACAGCAAGAATTAAACTGATCTTCATCGCCATTAAAATTTCTGCTTCCAATTTATATACTTTCTTACGTAATCACATTTTTTTATGAAGATATCCAATGAACCAAACCAGTAAGCAACTAGAAAGATCTAGATAATTGTCAAACTTCAGTACACACTGCACGGACAGTGAATTCTTGTGCAAGTGATTGGCAATAGATGATTTTCTTATGCATAATGACAAACTGACCATAGATAAGAAACATCAGAAGATAACACAAGTTCTTGTACAGTTGCAGTCGAGAAAACACAAAAGGCTCAAAATATTTACCCAGTCAGAAATGCATATCCAATAAGAACAGATGTTACTACATGATGAGACATCATTACAGCAAAATCTTTTCTGCGGGTTTCCCAAGCAATAAGAGCAAAGATGCTGTAGATATAAAATCCACACTGACACATGTAGAAAAGTCTCAATGAGGACCTGAGAGACAAGACAACATATGTATTAGAAAAAAAGGCCATCACCTAAAAGGCTAAGACTAAGCAGAAGGATGGGAGAACAATAATTTATTATGGTTAGTAATGGTGAAGTTGGGCACGATTCCATTATCAAGGTAAGAAAGCTACTACACAAGATCACATGTCAAAGAATTAGAGTGAAATGGGTTGGTTGTTGAACAACATATTCTTTGCAACATATAATACATGCTCTGGAACATTCTGAAATTCGTAGGTTTGAGTACATTTAGAGGACTGCAATAGCAATAAGTTATTTCTTTACAACTTCACAATGAGATTTGCGAGACCAAGTGGTATCAGCGAAAAATCTCATTGCAACAGCAGCATGCATGCCCATATATTTAAGAAATTTATACAAGTATAGTTTGCACTCACGGGATGGGTTGATTCGGCCATCCATCGAAGTATTGCATTGTATCCAATGACCATGGTTCCTGCTTTATTAACAATAGGACCCATGCCTGGACAGAAGCATAGTAGGTGAGCTTCCAAGTAGACTCTGAGAACTTGACAATCTTGGCTTGCCTGGCCTCATCAATCGTCAACTTAGAAGCCTTGCTAGTGAAAAGGTATACTGCCAACGGCTGAAATGACATATGCACATGGACAAAAAATGAGATGCGAATGTCAAATTTGACGGATACTCATGGAAGTAAAAAGTTGTTCATGCTGAGTTTTCAGAAAAAAATTGGGCACAAACACATAAACATATACCCCCCCAAAAAAAGCAGAAATAGCCTGACTATATGATATCAGTGCTTCTAGACGGCAGATATATTTAAATCAAAACATAATTATATACTGAGTGCAGAGAACAGTGGTCGGTGTGGTGGTCGAGCCAGCAGAAGGCACGAGAAGAACAAGCAAGCTGAGACTCAGATGATTAGCAAGTGCAGGCAAGGGGAAACCACAATGATCCTACAGAGGATACAGCAATTAATGAGAAGTTTCCGTCCGGGGGACAGTCGGCGCGTTTGCATCACATGCGCACGGACAATCAGCCGGGATCACATTGATCGGTTACGATTTTATATTAATTTTTGCGAGGCACCACCTAGCAGGGAGAGCACGTGGGGACGAGAGATCCCCCTTGGAACCTGACGCGAATCTGGGCGTGCGATTCCGTACCTTGTAGACGAGGCGGTCGAGGACGAAGCGGGCGCAGAAGAAGCCGAGGGAGAATAGCAGCGTGAGCGGGAAGAAGGAGGCCGCGTCCGGGCCGCGGATCGCCATACTCCGCGGCGGCGGCACCAGCAGCAGCACCACCAGCACGGCGAGGCACGCACGCGGATAATGTGAAGGGGTTGGATTGGTTTCGGGAGCGCAGGCGGTTGGGGAGGAGAGCGAGAGGCCCAGGCGGACACGCAGTATTTCCTTCCCTTTGTATTTCTTCTACTACTCGGGCAGGCGGAGGCGCAGGTGGAGGAGACGGAGGAGGACGATGCGCGTCCGTGCGTGCGTGTGTGACGGCGCGGCCCGTGCGTGCGGGACGGGATCTCTCTCTTCCTCTGCGCTCTCTGGTGGCGATTGTCCGTTTGTGCCTCTGTTCGCCGTCGGGGAATAAGTTTTGGTTTATTGCAAAGACCAAATCGAGTGACAGGATTTGGTTACGACTCAACTAGGGCATCTGCTGAACTAATTAAAAGACTCCTGTCGAGAATTGATGGGAGCTCACGTGCCCTGCCCGGCTGCCCTGCCCTGCCACCTCAAAATAATGTTGCCTGCCCCGGTCTCGTTTTCGCCACACCTCATCATCTTCGCTTGTAAGCGAACCATCAATGTTTAATACTCCTTCCGTTTTAAAATATAATATGTTTTAGCTATAGAAAGAGTGTATCTAGATCTTTTCATGTGTAGGTTCATTTAAAACCTAGATAAACCTACACACTAGAAAGAGCTAGATGTTATATGTTGATTCAAATTTTACAAAATAAAGGACAACTTCTGACGGAGCAGAGCGAGTCCCGTCGCCGGAGGCTTGGGCCGAGAAGTTGATGATCTAGGTTTCCACCGTTATATAAACCTGCTGTAAGCCGCCGGCTGGGAGAAGCTGCATCTTTCCCCGACGTTGTGTAAACACTCACCGTATAGTGAAGTTTCGCTGGCTGGTGTCCGTGGTTTTTCCCTCTCTTTGTTGGAGAGGGTTTTCCACGTTAAATCTGTGTCCTCCTGCTGCGATTTTATTTTCGTTCTTCATTATTTACTTGTCGCAAAGCCACTACATACACTCTTTTCACAAAGCTAAAACATCTTATATTTTAAAACGAATGAAGTAATTTTTTTCATTAAATTATATATGTCATATGGTACCACGAACACCTTTTCTCTCCTTTAATTATCCTGGATTCCGCAGGTGCGTTCACCGTGTTATCTTTCTAGTATAAAAGATGCAAACGGGTGCTAGTTTTTCGGTTGATCTTTTTTTATAGTCACGTCAAAGTTTTTTTAAGATAAGTTTCAAAAAATCATGAAACAATTCTAAAAATTGCTAATGATGTATTCTATAAACGTGCAAAATCTTATTCAAAGTGCTTTGTATTTTGAACTACACAAAAAGACAAAGTGTAACTTAGATCTACATTTTTACCATTTTTATGTAGCTCAAAATATACATTATTTTAAATTAATATTGTGCACGTTTATGATATAAATCACTGGCTACATCCTAATTTATTTCTATAGATGTTTTTTTAAAGCGGGATCAGTGATGTCTATGTGCACCGAATCTCAACTCGTTATAGCAAACCATAACTGGTTTGTCTGCCATTCCACCACGTTTTTCCGGCTCATGCTCTTTGTGTTGTGAGTTGGTTTGTGTGCACGCGTTGGCCATGCATAGTGCATTCTCTTTATTTATGTTCAACCAATACCTTTTTCAGAGGCAAGAAATACTTTATGAAATGACGTTACTCTGTAGTACTCCCTTCGTTCAGAAATATAAGACGTTTTAGCTTTATGAAATGAATGTATCTAAATCTTTTAGTTGAACAAATGTCTTATATTTGTGAAACAGAGAGAGTATTATTTTTTGGAAGAAGGTAGCAAGGCGGTTGGTTATGAAAATTACTTCACACACGATTTCACATATGATGCTTCGTGACCCGACTGTTTCCGGAGATGCCTCGTGCCCAGGGTCCAACCTGGACCAGACTATGTCTTCCTTTTGATCTAACCTTGTAATTCTGTGTAGATGGTTGTTTTATTTATAAAGTGTAATAAACGCATGTTTCGAGGAGGCATTTGTTGAATAAGTAAGCTAATTATTGTAATATTTAATCCGAAATAATCAATAGTAAATCATAACTATAATTGCAGAAATTAACCTAATCATGTATACTAGCAGTATAGATAAACATATCACATCTATCCCAAAAGCTAGTACAAGAAATAGTAGCAAAGATTGAAATAGGTAGGAGTAGATTGCATACGTTGCAGCGGGAGGATTCAGGTTGGCGTTGAGGTTCGCGTTGACACCAACATCGTCAGCCATATCATCGATGTAGAGATTGCTGATGTCCGGGAAAAAGTCGTTGTCGAGGAAGGAGCGGTCGGTCGACGTGATGCCGTCAGTAGTCGCGCAGAAGCGCTCCCCAAAAACCTGATTGCCCCTCACCCGTATAGGTTCACGAGAGGCGGGGTTCCGAAGGCCTATTATCCAGTCGTCCGCCAGAGGGGATGGGGAAGGTGTGGCGGCGCAAGGCTCTGGAGACAGAGATGGATGTGCATTGCGTGATTAGGTTGCGTGCTTAGGGTTTACGCCTGAGCCGCTTATATAGAGTCGGTCGGGTAGGAAGTGGGGTTTAGCCCACGTTTGAGTTAGTAACAGTCCACGACCCGGTAAGACCGGAAACGGCTGATAGAGAAATAACTCGCACAGTAATTTTCTCGAGCAACAAAAAGATAAGATCGACACCGAGGCACAATTTCGCAAACCGCGGCGCGCGCGCGTCATGGCGAGGCGACGCGAGGCGAGGCGTGGCCAGGCGGGCGGCGGAGGAGGAGCGCGCATGTATGTCACTCCTCTTCTCTCACTTTAGTAAGTAGTGGAACACTCCACTATATATATTGGTGTAACCCCTCTCAAACTAGCAAGGTGGGACTAAACTTTGGTGCCACCCCTTGCTAGGCATGAATGGGCCTTGAGAATTTCAGAATTTGAATTGGGCCATGGGATAAAGCCAACACCCAAATTCCAACAATCCCCCACAAAGTCTCATAGGCGCATCTCATCACATCACATCAAACAGTTCTAGAACATTGTTTATATACCGGTGCGAGGTGGAGACTGTTAAGTTGAACTTCCACTTAGAACTTCATATTACACCAGATTGCAACTTGAATAGTGGACTATGCCTTGAACTACAAGCTTTGTGCGCACTAGCTTCACACAAAGTCTAGACCGATACAGGGCTGCCGCGAAGGTTCCCCGCGGTTTGGAGCTTATGCGTCATACTCCATAGCCTTTCATGAGTTTATTAGAGAGCACCCAACTCCCACGGGCTGCGACGTTTGACACTCAGACTCATATAGGTGTTTTTTTCAGAAGATGTTCTGCAGGACAACATCTTTGCTTTAGATAAGCCACTTAGAACACATTAAGATAAATATCAACATGCCATGCAGAATAGGAGAGTATTGCATCTATACAGAGTGGTAGTATAATGTAAGGGTACTCTCCTCCCAGCTACCAACAGCTTGTCTCCCAACTCTACTTCATGGGATCTCCGATCACATATAGTGGGTTACCACTGTGGGCGACTCAACATGTGGGTCTCAAATCCATCTCCCTCGATGCATTATCTATCACATTTAGTGATAAACCCTTTGTGAAAGGATCTACCAAATTTCTAGATGTTTGGATATAATCCAACGCAATAATTCTGGAGTTTCTCATTTTCCTGACAGATTTCAATCTCCTCTTCACATGCCTTGATGACTTCATATTATCCTTAGAACTGTTTACTTTGATGATCACAGTTTGATTATCGCAGTGCATAAGGATTACGGGTATTGGTTTTTCAACCACAGGTAAGTTCATCAAGAGTTCACGGAGCCACTCTGCTTCAATAGTGGCTGTATCTAATGCTATGAGTTCTGCTTCCATAGTTGACCTTGTTAAGATGGTCTGCTTGCAAGACTTCCAAGAAACAACGCCACCACCAAGTGTAAACACATAACCACTTGTGACCTTAGTCTCATCAGCATCAGAAATCCAGTTTGAGTCACTATACCCTTCAAGTACCCTTGGATACCCAGAGTAGTGAATCCCATAGCTCGCAGTGCCTTCAAATAACGCAAAACCCTTTCAAGGGCCAGCCAATGAACATCTCTAGGATTTGACACAAATCAACACAGTTTGCTTATAGCAAAGGAGATGTTAGGCCTCGTAGCGCTGGCTAAATACATAAGTGAGCCAATAATCTAAGAATATCTCAGCCGATCTTTAGCATCCTTAGGATCTCCCTGATTCTTTCGAACCAACATGCTAGGATCATATGGTGTGGGAGAAGGTTTGCAGTCGCTATACCCAAAACGACTCAAGATCTTTTCCACATAGTGAGACCGAAACAGTGCTATCCCACGATCATCATCTTTCAACAGCTTGATGTTCAAAATCACATCAGCCACTCCTAAATCTTTCATCTCAAAGCAACGAGATAGAAAGTCTTTGACCTCCTTGATTACATCAGGATTGGTCCCAAATATCAGTATATCATCAACATACAGACATAGGATGACTCCCTCACCCCCACCATGGCGATAGTACACACACTTGTCAGCTTCGTTAACAACAAAGCCTTTAGCAGTTAAAGTTCTTTCAAACTTCTCATGCCACTAATTGGGTGCTTGCTTAATACCATACAAAGACTTCGGCAACTTGCACACCTTTCCTTCTTGACCATCTACCACGAATCCATCTGGCTGATCCATATAAATTTCCTCATCTAACTCTCCATTTAGGAAAGCTGTCTTGATGTCCATTTGATGAACGAGAAGACCATACGAGGCAGCCAAGGATAATAGTACTCGAATGGTGGTCAATCTAGCCACAGGTGAATAAGTATCAAAGAAATCGCCTTCTTTCTAGGAATAACCCTTGGAAACAAGACTGCCTTGTACTTCTCAATAGTACCATTAGGTCCAAGTTTCTTCTTGAACACCCACTTACATCCTACAGGTTTGCACTCATAAGGACGATCAGTAATTTCCCAAGTTCCGTTTGTTATGATGGAATCCATCTCACTTTGAATAGCTTCTTTCCAGTAGTCAGCATCTTGAGATGCATAGGCTTCTGAAATAGAAGTGGTGTCATCCATGAGGTATACAATGAAATCATCACCAAAAGACTTTGCAGTCCTCTGTATCTTACTCCTAGTAGGAGCTTCATTGTTATCCTCCACAGGATTATCAGAGTGTTCTATCGAAATGCTGGGTTTAGGAATTGTAATTAATTCTTGACTAGATGAACTAGGCATCTCCTGATTTGATGAGCTAGACGAGTCTTTCATGGGAAAGATGTCTTCAAAGAAAGTCGCATCATTTGACTCCATAATTGTACCAACATGCATGTCGGATACCTTAGATTTCAGTATAAAAAATCTATAACCAATGCTATGAAATGCTTATCCCAGAAAAACACAATCCACGGTTTTTGGTCCAAGCTTGCGCTTCTTGGGTATCGGCACATGAAATTTCGCCAAACAACCCCAAGTCCGTAAGTAGGAGAGTTTCAGACTTTTCCTGTCCCATTCCTCAAATGGAGTAATGCTTTTGTTCTTTTTGGGAACACGGTTTAGGACATGACACGCAATCTTTATCGCCTCCCCCACCATTCTTGGATAGACCCGATGTATCTAACATGGTGTTAACCAAATCAATTAGAGTACGGTTCTTTCTTTCGGCCACCCCATTTGACTAAGGTGAGTAGGGAGGCATCCTCTCATGGATAATACCATGCTCCGCACAAAAAGAATCAAATTTGTTGGAAAATACTCTCCACCACGATCAGACCGAAGCCGCTTAATCTTTCGATCAAGTTGGTTTTCTGATTCAGATTTATAGATTTTAAAGTGATTAAAAGCCTCATATTTAGTTTTCATGATGTACACATAACAATATCGAGTGGAATTATCAATTAAAGTCATGAATTATAACTTTCCACCTTTTGTTAACTCGCCATTCATTTCACAAAGATCTGAATTTATTAGTTCTAGTGGTGCCAAATCTCATACCTTAGCAGTCTTATGAGACTTGTGATGTCTACGCACTTCTATTCTTGTAGACAGTTGTTGGGCCTCCAAGTGCAGAGGTTTGTAGAACAGCAGCAAGTTTCCCTTAAGTGGATACCCAAGGTTTATCGAACTCAGGGAGGAAGTGGTCAAAGGTATCCCTCTCAAGGAACCCTACAATCAAGATACAAGAAGTCTCGTGTGTCCCCAACACACCCAATACACTTCTCAGGTGTATAGGTGCACTAATTCGACGAAGAGATAGTGAAATACAAGTGGTACGGATATAAGACAATGGTGCCAGAAAAGAGCTTGATGGCGTGGGAGAGACTAAAGGTAAACTGAAATAAAGATAGCAGCAATCAAACATGTAACAGATCTAGTTGCAAATGGTGTTTCAATGCTTAGAAACAAGGCCTAGGGATCATACTTTCACTAGTGAACACTCTCATATAAATATCTTCTCTTATTGATACTACTCTGAGCTACTCTCTGGTTGGACACTCTAATCCATGGTAGGGCTATAACAACACTCCTCAAAGTCCGTTTTCCCCAATCTAGATAACCACACACTGTCACCTTGAGCGCTAGATGGTTCCGACAAACACCACAATTTCATAGAGACATCCAACTCCAAATATAACTCATAACAAGTATTTGTAATCTCTAGCCTAAGTGCCACCACGGTGTGCACATTGTCAACTTCACACACGTGGGGAGAGCCAGAGATCTATTAAAGCACTTGAGTAGAAAAGTAGATCTACTTGATTACAAAGCTCATGATCACAATATGATCACGCATAGAGAGAGAGAGATGAACACATAGCTATCGGTAGAGCCCTTAGCCTCGAGAGAGAACTACTCCCTCCTCATCATGGGAATCAGCAACGGCGATGGAGATGGTGATGGAGATCGATGGAGATGGCTCCGGGGGCACTTCCTCGTCCCGGCAGGGTGTCGGAACATAGACTTCTGTCTCCCGAATCTCCTCTTCGGTGGCGGCGGCGCTGCGGAACTTTTCGTGGCTAGAGGCTGGATTATTTAGGGTTTCTGCATCGGAGGCTTCTTATAGGCGAAAGGGCGATGTCAGAGGGTGGACCAGGGGCCCACACCACCTGGTGGCACGGCCAGGGGGACCCGTAGCACCACATCGTGTGGCCAGCCCCTAGCCCCTCTCTTGGGACAATGCACATTAAACTAAGAATGGCCACTATGCTCTCTTAATAGGTGCATAAAGATAGAAGATGGAGACTCAACATAAAAGTAAAAAAAGGCCTTCATAGAAGGAAGCAGGGATTTAAGTCTCATAAAGAGCTTCAAAAAATTATGGTACTTATTAGCTTTCAGCTCTCATTGCCCCTATCATAAGCATCTTGAAGTGATTAAGGTTAGAGCGAACAAACTATGGAGTATATGCTTGACAAAGTATAAGTTGGCAATCTCATGTCCCTTGAATACGAGGGCCGCTACTCATGCTACTCAAGTTTAGTTACCGGTAAGTTCTTGTCATAGTAAGTACATGTGTATCATAGAGAACCGCCAACGGGGTACCCCTTGCCTGATGATACGGAAGAATCCCCATATCAAAATGACAAGGCAAACAGACAATAAGCATCTCAACATCTTCTTATTTACCATGGGAAAATGGTGTTTTTTTTTCTCTCTTTCCTCTTTTCTCATCTTTTTCTTTTCTTTTTCTCAATCTCTATCTCTCTTTTTATAAGAAGAATGCTTCATTGATTGCTCATTATGGTTACGCTGCAGGTTTCCACCATGATTATGCATGGATTAGACCAGCGGCCCAGTCGTTTCTCTAACACACATACATAACTCCATGGACTTACAAGATCCCCTTTCATTTTACACCGACGACATCCATAAACAAAAGAGCATGATATCAACTGTGTACAATGTACAAGTGCAATGTTGAAAGCGTTCCCCATGACAACATGGTTCTGCTAATCCCCAACGTATAAGTGCAAGCATATACAACATAGATGACACAATGGTTCAAGTTTATTAGGGGCAGGAAAAGTAAAGTGTGCCATCAAGTTCGTGAGAGCTTTAATCACCAATTTTCACATAACAAGTTTAATTCGGAAGCTAGATAAAAACATGAATATACTTGGAATAGCGAATGCTAATAGGTAGGTATGGTGGACTCTTTGGAATAACTTGGTTTTATTTGGAGTTGGATGCATGAGTGGAACTCATACTTGGTATGGAGGCTAGCAAAAGACTAGGGGCGACCAACTAAGAGAGCAATAATAGCCATAATCATGCAAAGCGACAAAACATCATTAATTAAAGCATAAAGTGATATTACAAGTCGAAAACTAAATGATCATAGAGGCTATGGTGACTTGGTATAGTCTTAACATGGTGTGAGCATGCACCAAGTCAACCCAAATAAAGCATTTAAAGGAGAATACCACAATATTATGCTTTATATGCTAAAACAACGCATGATTCTTTCAAGGCACATTAAGCAATATCAATTGTTTATAACATATTATGCTACAACAATAATCACTAAGCATAAAGCCAAATCAATATCAAGCACGACATGATAAAGCCTAAGTCACAGTCAAAAACAAGCTCCTTTTATACCACTTAAGCATGAACTTTCCTACTCCTTTCCAATCCAAATCAACTTATTTGAAACAACTCACAAAGATAATCATCAATAAAGATCCGTGAGCTTGTCTCACAAATCCACAAAGAAGAACTAAAAAGTTCTAAGCTAAAAGCACAAGAAAACTAAGGCTAAGCATAGTGCTAGCAAAAGAGAATACTCACAAAACAATAAGAATGAAAACTAGAGTGTTCTAAACAATGAAAGTAGAGTGTGTCTCTCTCCAAAAGAAGTGCTGGGATCCAACCAACTTATTGCAGCAAACCAAGCAAAAGAAAACTAAAAACAAAAACAAAGACGCTCCAAGAAAAACACAACAGTTCATGAAACAATAAAAACGAAGTGTCTAGAAAGACCTGAGATTTTTATTGATGAAGAAGGGGATGCCTTGGGCATCCCCAAGCTTTGATGCTTGTACCTCTTGAATATTTCTTGGGGTGACACAGGGTGCCATCCCCAAGCTTGAGCTTTTGTCCATTCTTCATCTCATCACATCATTCTTTCCCTACACCTGGAAATTTCCTTCATACAAAACTTCACACAATCTTCATTAGCAACATTAGTGCATTCAAAAGATAATAAACCTTTGGGGTTTAGTTTCAAAACAGAAAAACTTTCATTGAAAAACAATCTACTGTAGCAATTCCTTCAAAAGCTCAATTTCCCAAAGGGAACCTAAAAAGAAATCAATAAAGAGGCAAATGCAAATAATTGCAGAAATATGTCAAAACAGACCAGCAGGTAAAAACCGATTTTTTCGAAGACCTTCTGTTACTCAAATCAAAAAGTGTTGAACTAATGAAAGTTAGATAACAAGCTGGGGAAGAAGCACAAAACATTACAGCTCAATCCGACCTACAAAGATTTTTGACGAATTTTTACAGTGAAGCATAAAAATCTGTTTCGGGACAACAACTTTCCCAAATCTTACTTCTCTCTCATTAGAGGTTATTCTTGGTACAAAAACCAAACAAAAAGGATAAGGAGAGGTTATTACAGAGGTAATAACTTCCAAGACTCAACTAAAACTTTTGGGTTATCTCCCAATAAGTACTTTTCTTTAACGCCTTTAAGTTAGGCTTGATAGTTTGAGAAGATGCTCACATAAGAAATATGAATTTAAGTAAAAGAGCGCATCAAGAAGCAAATTCAAAACACATTTAAGTCTAACCCACTTCCTATGCATATGGATCTTGTAAAGAAACAAGTCATGAAAGCACAAAGCAACAAGCATAGAAAAGCAAAACAAGTGCATCTTCAAAATTTTCAACATAAAGAGGGGAAGCTTAATACAGTTGAGACACATAAAACCATGTTTCCCTCTCTGATAATAACTTTCAGTAGCATCATGAATAAAATTAACAATGTAACTATCACATTAAACATTCTTATCATGAGCCACATGCATAAAATAATTAATACTCCCCACATAAACATAGTCATTCTTATTAATTGTAGTGGGAGCAAATTCAACAAAATAGCTATCAATATTATTCTCATCACCATAATCATCAAATATAGGAGGCATATTGTAGTCATAATTAATTTTCTCATCAATAGTAGGTGGACTAAAAATACCATATTCATCATTGCAATCATCATATATTGGAGGTATAGTATCATCATAAGCAATAGAATAGTTGTCTTCCAAAGCGTTTTCATTTGTAAACATATCATCATTGGAAGGAACATGGATAACACTAATAGTACATCAATTATTAATATCATCATTTTCAGAATTGGTACCGAAGAGATTTTCAATATCAAAAGTAGTGTGCTTTTCCCAATCATGATCACTACTATAGGTAATAGGCATAGGAACATCATCGAGTTTAGACTCATCAAAAACTATAATAGGAGCAACATGCTTAGGGGAAAATACCATTTCCTCTCTCCTTTTACTTCTCCTCTTCTTCTTTTTCTTTATAAATGTAATTCCTATCTTTATGAATTTCATGAGGAGGATAAAATTTAGAGTAAAAGAGAGATTCAAGTTCCTTCCACTCCAAATGATGAGGATCATCTAGTAGCTCATACCACTTCCTTGCTTTGCCCTAAAGTGAAAAAGGGAATAGCTTCCTCTTAACTTGGTTCATTGAAATACCTACACACTTGAACAACTCGCATAATTCGTGTATAAAAAGTAAATGATCACCAGGATGGACAGTTCCATCTCCAAAATAACAGTTTATTCATAACACATTCAACAAATTTATAGGTATTTTAAAAGGGATGCTTTCAGTATGTGGATTTAAAATATCACAAGTATCATTAGAATTACCACATATGGGAGATAAACTATCACCAGAGCAAAATTTTTTCTTTAAAGCTGGGGAACTAAAATGATCATTTTCATAAAAACTAACTTCCCTAAGCTTAGACGTTTCCATATCATTAGTAACACATGTGTTCAAAAGATTCATACTAATAACATTGCTATTAGCATGCAAAGAAAGTTCCATGGGTTTTTTAATTTTGTTTTCAGATAATTCATGTTCTACATTCGGAAAATACTAAAAAGCTCTCTAATTTTGTTGTTGTTTTCCATTAAGCCTAACTAGTGAAAATAAAAACAAGAAACAAAAAGATATAATTGCAGAATCTAAAGGAAATAACTTCGAGCACTCACACCGGAGGATGTGAGTACCTTTTACCTTACCTCCCCGACAACGGCACTAGAAAATAGCTTGATGTCTATGCACTTCTATTCTTGTAGACAGTTGTTGGGCCTCCAAGTACAGAGATTTGTAGAATAGCAGCAAGTTTCCCTTAAGTGGATCACCCAAGGTTTATCGAACTCAGGGAGGAAGTGGTCAAAGGTATCCCTCTCAAGCAACCCTGCAATCAAGATACAAGAAGTCTCTTGTGTCCCCAACACACCCAATACACTTCTCAGGTGTATAGGTGCACTAGTTCGGCGAAGAGATAGTGAAATACAAGTGATATGGATATAAGACAACAGTGCCAGAAAAGAGCTTCATGGCGTGGAAGAGACTAAAGGTAAACTGAAATAAAGATAACAACAAGCAAACATGTAACAGATCTAGTTGCAAATGGTGTTTCAATGCTTAGAAACAAGCCTAGGGATCATACTTTCACTTGTGAACACTCGCATTTAAATATCTTCTCTTATTGATACTACTCTGAACTACTCTCCGGTTGGACACTCTAATCCATGGTAGGGCTATAACATCACTCCTCAAAGTCTGCTTTCCCCAATCTAGATAACCCCACACTGTCACCTTGAGCGCTAGATGGTTCCAAGAAACACCACAATTTCATAGAGACATCCAACTCCAAATATAACTCATAACAAGTACTTGTAATCTCTAGCCTAAGTGCCACCATGATGTGCACACTGTCAACTTCACACACGTGGGGAGAGCCAGAGATCTATTAAAGCACTTGAGTAGCAAAGTAGATCTACTTGATTACAAAGCTCATGATCACAATATGATCACGCATAGAGAGAGAGATGAACACATAGCTATCGGTAGAGCCCTTAGCCTCGAGGAGGAACTACTCCCTCCTCATCATGGGAATCAGCAACGACGATGGAGATGGTGATGGAGATCGATGGAGATGGCTCCAGGGGCATTTCCCCGTCCTGGCAAGGTACCGGAACAGAGACTTCTGTCCCCCGAATCTCCTCTTCTGTGGTGGCGGCACTGCGGAACTTTTCATGGCTGGAGGCTGGATTATTTAGGGTTTCTGCATCGCAGGCTTCTTATAGGCGAAAGGGCGATGTCATAGGGTGGACCAGGGGCCCACACCACCTGGTGGCGCGGCCAGGGGGACCCACGCCACCACATGGTGTGTCCAGCCCCTGGCTCTCTCCGTCTCGTCTTCTGGCTCCATGAGTCTTCATGTAAAATATTGACTTTGGCTTTTGTCCGGTCCAATTCCGAGAATATTCATTTTCTGGTATTTATGGAACCAAAAACAGAAGAAAACATGCAACTAGCACTGTGGCATCTTGTTAATTGGTTAGTCCGAGAAAAATATGTAGAAATACTCCAAAGTATGGACAAAACATAAGAAAGTAGATATAAAACAAGCATGGAACATCAAAAATTATAGATACGTTTGCAACGTATCAACTTGCGAGGTTGCTTAGCTTGCACACACACTTGACACTTGAAACTCTTGATAGTAGTAAATTTCAAAATTAAATTCATATTAGCTAGCCGTGTCATGCACCCAAAATTAATATGACAAAGTCGTGAATGCCAAATATTGGATTCACTTTCATTGCAATCATAACTAATAACTTGAGTACATAAGTCTGACAAAGATAAGCGGAACAAGCCTCCGCAGTCATAACCCTTTCCAACAAATTGTCCACACTTAGAAATTACAACTTTATTGGACTCGAAAACCAACTTAAAACCATCTCGACATAAAAGCGATCTGCTGACGAGATTCTTATTGATGGAGGGAACATGCTGCACATTCTTTAGCTGGACGGTCTTCCCCAAAGTAAACTTCAGATTTACCATACCAACACCGTGAACAGAAGCACGTGAGCCGTTTCCCATGAGCACAGAGCAAGTCCTTGCGACCTGATAAGAAGAAAACATGGAAATATCAGAACATACATGTGTATTGGCACCCGTATCTATCCACCAATCAAGATAGTTACATACTAAAAGAATAGTAGGAAAAATACCGTACCTAGTGTCCTTCATCTTAGTGTCAGCCATAACAACATTTGTGGTTTTACCGCCATTCCCACGCTTGTCAAAGCGATTCGGGCAATTAGGAGCCCAATGATCAGGATCACCACAGACGTGGCAAGCCCCTTTCTTCTTATCAGTCTTCTTCTTGAAGTTGGTAGTGTGTGAGACCTTGTGCTTAGCATAAAACTTGCCTTTGCCTTCAGATCTATTCTTGTTTTTGAACTTGTGGGGTTGGAAGTTTTTCTTTTGTACCACATTGGCACTAGAATCTCCCTCAAAGCCTCGAACGCATGTGTCCTTTGCTCTCTCCTTTTCTTCCACATGAAGAGACCCAATAAGATCCGATACGTAAAACTCTTGTCTCTTATGTTTCATAGAAGTAGCGAATTTCCTCCACGAGGAAGGAAGCTTGGCATTAATGCCACCGTCCACAAACTTGTCTGGTAAGGTACACTTAAACTGCTCAAGTTCTTTGGCAAGTGACTGTATCTCATGAGCTTGCTCAACGATGGAGCGCTCACTAGTCATCTTGTAGTCATAGTATTGCTCCATGACATACAATTCAGTGCTAGCATCCAAGACCCCAAATTTGGCCTCGAGTGCATCCCACGCATCCTTACCATACTCAAAAGTCATGTACGGGTCAACAATGTTGTCCCCAAGAATACTGAAGAGAGTCGCCTTAAACATGGAATCGACTTTCTCATAGGCTTCCTCCTGAGCAGGAGAAAGATCACCCTTAGGTTTCCCAAGAGTGGCGTTATAGCAGTTTAGGTTTCGAAACTAGAGAACTGCTCTCATGCGCCTTCTCTTATAATTGGAACCATCAAAGAGAGGCGGCCTAGTAGCAGCGGCAACATCACTTGAATTCATTTGCCTATAATCAGGTTTTTGGATTGTTGAATAAGTAAGCAAATTACTGTAATATTTAATCTGAAATAAGCAATAGTAAAGCATGAATATAATCGCAGGAATAATCATGCACACTAGTAGTATAGATGAACAGATCACATCTAACACAGATAAACAGATCACATCTATCCCAAAAGCTAGTACAAGAAACAGTAGAAAAGATTGAAATAGGTAGGAGCAGATTGCATATGTTGCAGCGGGAGGATTCAGGTTGGCGTTGAGGTTCGTGTTGACACCAGCATCGTTAGTCATATCGTCGATGTAGAGACTGCTGATGTTCGGGAAGAAGTCGTCGTCGGGGAAGGAGAGGTCGGTCGACGTGATGCCGTCAGTAGTCGCGCAGAAGCGCTCCCCAAAAAACTGATCGCCCCTCACGCGTACAGGTTCACGAGAGGCGGGGTTCTGGAGGCCTACTGTCCCATCGTCCGGTGCACGCCGGCAGAGGGGACGGGGAAGGTGTGGCGGTGGCGCAAGGCTCTGGAGGCAGAGAGGGATGTGCGTAGCATGATTAGGGTTTATGCCTGAGCCACTTATATAGAGTCGGTCGGGTTGGCCCTGAGGTGTAAGACTAGAAATGGCTGATAGAAAAATAACTCGCACAACAATTTTCCCGAGAAACAAAAAGATAAGATCGGCACCGAGGCACAATTCCACAAATCGCGGCGCGTGCGCGTCGTGACGAGGCATGGCGAGGCGGGTGACGAAGGAGGAGGAGCATGCGTGTATGTCACTCCTCTTCTCTCACTTTAGTAAGTAGTGGAACACTCCACTATATATATTGGTGTAACCCCCTCAAACTAGCAAGGTGGGACTAAAATTTGGTGCCACCCCTTGCTAGGTATGAATGGGCCTTGAGAATTTCAGAATTTGAATTGGGTCATGGGCTAAAGCCAACACCCAAATTCCAACAGCATTTTCACCGGACCGTTCTACTTCAGATAGGGAACATGCTTGTTTAGATTGGCCCGCGTACAGCAAAACAACGGCCATTGTATGGCCTTCGCCTAGTTTCAAAGAGGTTTCCAAACCTATTTGTTCTACCCTGGTCTGGTCACTTTTTTACACTTTTTGATGAATTCAAAATATTTGTTCATAACTAAATTAATTTAAACTAGACTTCTCTCTACATCCTCCGGGGCACGGTGGACAAACAATTCGTTTCATGAGAAAATTTGTTGACACCTCGGCTAGTCCGTCCTCCCATCCCGTATGATTCCTATCGTACAAGTTTTGATTTCTAACCGAAATTAGACGAAAGAAACAAAAATAATATCTAAAAAATAAAAATTAAATATTATTACATGACAAAAAGAGAGGGAGTACTCCCCAAAACAGACAACTCAAAGCTCTATGAACACGATGGTATGCTAATTTGACCATCTACGTTTTACGCCGTGTGGTGGAGAATTGTTCTATTCCTAGAATCC
Source organism: Avena eriantha (assembly GCA_910589775.1). Lineage (NCBI taxonomy): Eukaryota > Viridiplantae > Streptophyta > Magnoliopsida > Poales > Poaceae > Avena > Avena eriantha. Next base: position 94,567,511 of record OU342742.1, read on the forward strand.
TAAGATAAGTTGAGCTTGACACTCTTGATGGCACCTCCTCAACCTTCTCTTTATGGCACCTTCAGCAACATGACCATCTGCATTCTACTCTAGCCGTCTAGTGGAGGACTATTCTAGGCCGAGTTTGATTCTATTGATGGCACCTCCACCGCGCTGATTCTGTTGATGGCACCTCCACCGTCTGATTCTCTTGATGGCACCTCCAAGGCCTGATGCTCTTGATGGCACCTCCGAAGCCTGATGCTCTTAGTGGCATCTCCAACGCCCGGTGCAATTGATCGCACCTCCATAGCATCTTGATGCTTCCGCTATCACCATCACATACTCCGTATTCTTTGCCCGACACATATGCTGGTCGAGACGGCATGCCATCCCGTCCCCGCTTCTCAGGAGGCCGTCGAAGAAGGAACATCATCTTCATCGTTTAGGCATGAAAGTCTTGGGGGCTCCACTGGGCACCGGTGAGAGGATATGAAGAGCAGACGACGTTGTTTACTTTCCAGCATCATCTACTGGAATAAGATAAAAGAGGAATATGTGGCATTCTTAGACAAGAGGCTTACTCTATGCGAGCAGAAGGATATATAAATAATGAAAAAGAAGAGGGGGAAAAGGAGAGGAGACGTCCCGATACCTCTATTAAAAGCTCCATCATGCCAAATAGAAGCCAAAACAGGTCTCAGGTCAAGTGCTACGAATGAACGATCCCTAGACTGACCGACTGGGTTTTTCTACGAGCCTCGAGACCCGTAACGGTGGATATAAGCATGCATGTTAAACACAACCTCGAGCATGCCGTCTGAATAGACCACACATCATAGCAGGCTGGTGTGGCATCATGTTTGACTGAGCTACCAAACCCGCGATCGCGGGCGCAACATCGACATTGGTACCAGCATGATAGTTTCGTCAAATACATGATCAGGCAAAACAGTAAAAAGATTCTACTGAGTTATGCTACTGCGACGGCGACCGTAGCATAGACATTGATACCAGCATGACACGTTCGTCAGGAATGCGAGCGGGTGAAATAGGTAAAAAAGCCTACCGAGCTACGCTCATGTAGAGCTTGGCACGTTACCATCGATGATAGGCTGAACCGTTTGTCACACACGCTGGCGGGCAAGACAGGGAAAAAATTCTGGCGAGTTATCTTGCCGAGCCAAGCTATCTCAACACAAGACTAATCCTACGACGACGATAGAGGCCAGCTAAAACCAAACGCTAATTCTATAAAAGTTAGATATAATATATACCACCATATTCAGTTGTACGCAGAGTCCATCACAAATCGTCTAGTATGATCGCTTCCAGCAAGATTTAGACGTTACATATGGACAACAAATGGTGCACTGGTCAACTCTCTTCGTTCGTTTCATTTTAAGCGGATAATTCTATTTTCATGTAAAAGATGTGTCTTTCATTTTAATTTTCTAAAACATACTCACAATTATTTCATTAGTGTTTCGTTTTTTAAAAAGTTTTCACCTCATCGTCATTTTCTCGTTCTTTCGCCTCTCTCGTTTCAGTGCTACATTACGTGACGTCATCCCGGAACATGTCGCGAAATTTATGTTCGCCCTTACCTCTCATTGTTCTTTCTTGTCTCATGTTCATGATTGTGCCGGTGGACGGAGTAGATGGAAAATCAAACTTTTTTCGTAAGGTGAAACGAAGAAGAGAACGTGGGGGCAGAGAGAGATGAAAACATAAAAGAGGAAGGAAAAAATTACTTGTTTTTTTTCTCATCCGATTTTGCAAAGACAAAAAATGGGAAGAAGAGATGTAAAGAGAGAGAAATGCAAAATGGTAGGAATAGATATGGAAACATAAAAAGAAAAGGTGATGTTGCTGCTACAGTCATAGCCAACAGAGCCTAGAACCACATTTTGGTGCGAGAGGAAAAAACTAACCAAGGAGGTAGCCAGCGTAAGAGAGAGAAACCGAGCAGCAAAGAAAGAAAGGGCGAAAAACAACTAAAAGCATAGGAAAAAATAGGGATAGATGCAAGAAGACATGCAATGCAAGAAAACACGCTGAAGCAAAGCAAGGTCGCCGCCACGTCCGTAGCCAGCAGATCCTACAACCGCATGATAGTGCGGGAGGCCACTGTTGGGTTCGGAGGATAGAAAGCAAAAAAATCCTACGATGTGAACAACTAAGCACCAAGATATATCTACCTAGATACAATCAACGGGTGGATATACATCCATAGAAAACTTACCCTCGAAGAGCATTACGAGATCAATCTCGTGGATGATGTAGTCGTTTACTTACCGATCTCAAGATCGTGAGGAAGTCCATCACCGCAACTCAATAGTGCATTCGTGATCGCACACACATCCGGTCCTCCGACAACCTCCGCGTCCTTACTCCAGCAAAGCAGCGGAGCAGCAAATCCTTCCAGACAAAGCCACCAGAAACATGCACTTCGCTAATCCGAAGCCAATGGGTAATATTATAGAGGGGGAGAGATCTTTCATGAGAAGGTGTGAAGTGAGAGGAGGAGGAGCCTTTTATAGGGGGAGGGGCAGCCCCTCCCATGGCCGCGGCCAAGGTGGTGCCCCCACCTCTCCCTTCATTCATCTGGGTGGAGCTTCCACTCACATAAACTCCCTCCACTCACACTTCCACTCACATGCATTAAATTTTCACCAAATTTAATGTATCTCTCATTTAATAAAACTCTTTTATTTATTTTATGCCAATTTTTGTTAATTACTTTAATTAACAAACATTCACATAAAACACGTTGCAACATTTTGATATCACATGCAGAACCAGTTTCAACAATTTGACCCGAAACAGTTTTGGTGTCCATCAAAATAATTCCAGCGATTTTATAATCTTTCTTTGAAAATATATTTGCTCCAAATGGTGTTGTATCCCTTAAGTGTGTCACTCTACGGTTCACGAATAATGCAGACATGACCAAGACCCCTCTCTGATCAATAATCAGCAGCAGGACCTAGAGATCCGTACTGACTCCCACACATTCAATGATAACTCTAGTGATCGTGAGAACCTTTAACATTTGTAACTAAATATATTATATGTCCGAGATTCGATCATCGGTATCGCCATACCTAGTTTGATCTTGTTACCACCAAATACTCTTTTCTCGTTCCCATGATATAACATTCTAGTGATCTTATCACTTACTTGCAAGCTATGTCAATGTGATATCACCGAGAGTGCCTAGAGTATATTTCTCCATTATCGGGATGGAAAAATCCCACCCTTGATCCATGAGCCTCTACATAACACTTTTAGAGTATGTGAACACACCTTTATTGTCACCCTGTTACGATGTGATGTTTGATGTTATCAAGTTACTTTTCCGGTGTTAGTGATTGACATGATCTCATGGTCTAAGTACTAAAGTTACTTTATATGATGTTATAGTAATTTAAACATAATGACTTTGATCGTAGTACTATTCTTCGGATGAATATTCATCACATCATTGCACCAATGTTGTGACCTCGTTATTAACAACATCTAATGTCCATGATCAAGAAGCCTTGATCTTCTTGTTCATCAATGAGCTATTTTATATGAGAGGCAAAACTAGGAACTCTATATTTGTTTATTAAACACACATGTATTAACGTTTCCAATTAATACAATTATAGCATGCAATATAAACATTTATCATAAACAAGGAATAAGATAATAACCACTTTATTATTGCCTCTCGGGCATATTCCATAGTATCCCACTTGCACTAGAGACAATAATCTAGTTTACATAGTGATAAATCTAACACCCATGAAGTTCTGGTGTTGATCATGTTTTTCCCTAGGGAGAGTTTTAGTCAACAGATCTGCTACATTTAGATCTTTATGAACTTTACATATCTTTATATCTCCATCCTTGGCATGCTCGCGGATAGAGTGAAACCAATGCTTGATATGCTTGGAGTTCTTATGAGACCTCAGTTCTTTGGCATTGGCTATGGATCCATTCTTGTCACAATAGATCACCATTGGGTCCAACACACTAGGAACCATATCTAGTTCAGTTATGAACTCCTTCATCCAAACCGCTTCCTGTGTCGCTTCTGAAGCAGCAACATATTCCACCTCCGTTGTTGACCCAGCCACCACAGGTTGTTTGGAGATCCTCCAACTAACTGTTGCTCCATTCATGAGAAACATGTACCTGGATTGAGACTAAGAGTCAACCGGATCTGTGCCAAAGCTAGCATCGACATAACACTCAACATGCCCCTAGTCCTTATTAAGTACTTCTTCACCTCCGTACACGAGAAACATGCCCCTAGTCCTTATTAAGTACTTAAGGATATTCTTGATCGCTATCCAGTGTTTTGAACCTAGATCAGATTGGTACCTGCTAGTCAAACTAATAGCATGTGCCATATCTGGTCTTATACATAGCATGACATACATAATAGAGCCTATGGCCAAGGCATATGGGATCTTATCCATTATCTCTCTTTCTTCCATCGTAGCCAGACTTTGAGTCTTACTCAATGTCTTGCCTTGTAAGTTGTAACATAGGTAACAACCCTTTCTTACTTCCGTCCATTTTAAACTTCTTTAAAATCTTATCAAGGTATGTACTTTGTGATAGCCCAATTAGGCATCTTGATCTTTGTCTACAGATTTTGATGCCTAGTATGTCTAATACGTCCATTTTGCATCACTATTCTATATCATAATTTACTGTTATTCATTGATATATTTCATATTAAGAGATGATACTTATGTTATTTCATCTGTTTTTGCATGGTTGATGACTTTTGGAGCATGGACTGCTGCAGTCAGGATTCTGATGGAAAATGTGCTGTTTGGAGGCAAAATTCATGAAGATCAGAAAATCCAGGAAAATGCAAGGAAAATCATATTTTTCTAGAAGACGAAGAAAGCCAGAAGGGAAGTGGAGATGGGCCACAGGGGCTCACACCACCCCCTGGCGCGGGCCACCCCAGGCCGCGCCACCAGGTGGTGTGGCCGCCCTGGTCCACTCCAGCCTCTCCCCTCTAGCGTATATTATCCTCCCGAAACCCTAAGACTTGGGGAGCAACCACAGAAAGATTCCGCCGCCTCTGCGGGGCGGAAAACACTGAGAGAGAAAGATCTCTCCGGCAGATAGAATTCTGCCACGGGAATTCCTTCCCGGAGAGGGGAGATCGTCGCCATCAACACCACCATCGAGCTAGACTTTATCGGGATCGTCATCATCATCATCACCACCATCATCTCCACCATCACCCTCATCACCACCTCATACCGCTGTAACAATTGGGTTGAATCTTGCATAGTTCTTAGGGGAAACTTTTCCTGTGTTGATTACTATTTGTAGTTGATGCTATTGAGTGAACCATTGAATTATTGTTTATGTTCAGATTGTTACACATCATTATTTCACCTCTGATCATGATCCATATGATGTCTTGTGAGTAGTTTGTTTTGTTCTTGAGGACATGGGAGAAGTCATGTTGTTAGTAGATGAATTGTGTTGAGAAAGATTCAATAGTTTGATATTTAAGTTGTGGTGTACTTCTTCTAGTGGTGTCATGTGAACATCGACTACATGATACTTCACCTATAGGGGCCTAGGGGAATGCATTGTGTATTTGGCTACTAATCGTAGGGGTTGCCAGAGTGACAGAAACCTGAACCCCCATTAGGAAACCTTTGCACAAGGGATGTCAGGGTCTTAGAGTTTAAAGTTGTGGTTAGGTTTCTACCTTAATTACTTTCTTGTACTTGCGAATGCTTGCAATGGGTATAATCACAAGTATGTATTCGTCCTCGGAAGGTCGGTACATTAGCACAGGTTCACCCACACAACACTTAGCAAACTAAAGAAGATTAATCAACTATATGAAGCGAAAGCACTTGATGATATTCCCATGTGTCCTCGAGAATGTTTGGTCATCCTAAGTAATACAACCGGCTTGTCCTTTGCTAAAGAAAGGATTGGGCCACTTGCTGCATTTATTCTTATTTTCTTTTATTTACTTGTACTTTATTTACCTGCATTATCAAAAACCCCAAAAAATCCGTTTACTAAGTATTTACAGAGAATTCCTGCTCCTAGCCATTCGCCAGCACCTTCTGCTCCTCGTTGGGTTCGACACTCTTACTTATCGAAAATACTACGATACACCCCCTATACTTGTGGGTCATCATTCACCAAGGTCCTTCATTGCAAACTTGCTATTTAGATAACATTTAACACTATTTAAAAGATCTATATCATTTCTAATCAATAATATGTCATCCACATATAATATTAGAAATGCCACAGAGCTCCCACTCACTTTCTTGTAAATACAAGTTTTTTTGTAAGTTTGGCCAAATCCAAACTCTTTGATCACCTCATCAAAGCATAGATTCCAACTCCGGGATGCTTGCTTTAGTCCATAGATGGATCACTTAAGTTTGTAAACCTTGTCAGCATCCTTAGGATCGACAAAACCCTTTGGTTGTATCATATACAACTATTCTTCAATACTACCATTGAGGAACATGGTTTTGAGATCCATTTGACAAATTTCATAATCAAAAAATGTAGCAATTGCTAACATAATCCTAACCGACTTTAGCATCATTATGGGAGAAAAAGTCTCATCATAGTCAACTCCTTGAATTTGCCGAAACCCTTTTGCGACAAGTCGAGCTTTATAGATGGTCACATTACCATCAACGTCAGTTTTCTTCTTGAAAATCCATTTATTGTCAACGGTATTTCGGTCGTGAGGTAAGTCCACCAAGGTCCAAACCTGGTTTTCATACATGGATTCCATCTTGGATTACATGGCTTCTAGCCATCTGTTGGAATCCAGGCTCATCATCACTTCTTCATACGCCGCAGGGTCATCATTTCCATATACCATGAAATTCATGATAGGATTTCCGTATAATTCAGGAACTGCATGTGTCCTACTTGACCTAGGAGGTTCGGCAGTGTCCACTTTCAGAGTTTCATGATCTTTATCATTAGTTCCCTCTTCATCTGGTGAAGTCAACTCCATAACAATTTCTGGCGCTATGCCACTCACTGTTTCATGAAGAGAAGGTTAAATAACCTCTCAAGTTCTACCTTCCGACTACTCACACCTTTGCGAGAAACTCATTCTCTAGAAAGGACCCAGTCTTGGCTACGAAAACCATGCCCTCAGATCTGTGATAGAAGGAATACCCAATTGTTTCTTTAGGGTATCCTATGAAGACACATTTTTCCACTTTGTGTTCGAGTTTATCAGGTTGAAGTTTCTTCACATAAACATCGCATCCCCAAACTTTTAGAAATGACAGCTTTGGTTTGTTTCCAAACCATAATTCACACGGTGCTATTTCAATGGATTTAGATGGTGCCCTATTTAAAGTGAATGTAGTGGTTTCCAATGCATACCCCCCCCCCAAAAGTGGCATATTAGTCAGAGACATCATATATCAAACCATATACAATAAGGTATGATTATGCCGCTCTGATGCGCCATTATGCTGTGGTGTTCCGACAGGCATGAGTTGTGAAACTATTCCACACTCTGTCATGTGTGTGCAAAACTCATAACTTAGATATTCACCTCCATGATCAGATCACAGCAATTTAATCTTTCTATTATGATGATTTTCCACTTCACTCTCAAATTCTTTGAACTTTTCAAAGGTTTCAAACTTGTGTTTCATCAAATAGATATACCCATATCTACTCAAATCATCTATGAAAGTAATAAAACAACGATATCCACCTCGTGCTGACACACTCATTGCACCACATACATCATTATGTATGATTTCCAATAAATCTATCGACCGTTCCATTATACCGGAAAACAGGGTTCTAGTCATCTTGCCAATAAGGCATGGCTGACATTTATCAAATTATTCAAAATCAAGTGATTCTAAAAGTCCATCAGAATGGAGCTTCTTCATGCGTTTTATGCTAATATAACCTAGATGGCAGTGCCACATATATGCAGATATATCATTATCAAGTTTAATCCTTTTGGCATCAACATTATGAATATGTGTATTATTACTATAGAGATTCAAAAGAAATAAACCATTCATCACAGGTTCATGACCATAAAAGATATTATTCATATAAATCGAACAACCATTGTTTTCGGATTTAAAGGAATAACCATCTTACAATAAACATGATCTGGATACAATGTTCATGCTCAAAGTAGGCACCAAATAACAATTATTCAGGTTTAAAACTAATCTAGACGGTAAATGGAGAGGCAGCGTTCCGATGGCAATCACATCAACTCTTGATCCAATGCTGACATGCATCGTGACCTCATCCCTTGCTAGTGGTCGCCTATTCCATAGCCCCTGATTTGAGTTATATATATTAGCAACTGATCCAGTATCAAATACCCATGTGCTACTGCGAATACTAGTCAAGTACATATCAATAACATGTATATAAAATATACCTTTGTTCATCTTGTCGGCCTTCTTGTCTGCCAAATATTTAGGACTATTGCGCCTCCAGTGGTCGGTCCCGTTACAATATTAGCACTCAGTATCAGGCTTAGGGCCAGCCCAGGTCTTCTTCTCAGGTGCAACAACAGATTTTCCACCCTTCTTAAAGTTACCCTTATGTTTACCCTTCTTGTCATTCTTGAAACTGGTGGTCTTATTGATCATCAACACTTGATGTTCTTTCCTAATCTCCACTTCAATAGTCTTAAGCATTGACAAAAGCTCGAGGAGAGACTTCTTCATGCCCTGCATGTTATAGTTCATCATGAAGCTCTTATAGCTTGGTGGCAGAGATTGGAGAACATGATGTATGCCTAAGTCAATGGGAATCATTATTCTCAAGGCTACAAGCTTATCGACGTACCTAGAAATTTTGTGTACGTGCTCACTAACAGAGTTGTTCTCCTCCATAATGCAGCTAAAGAACTTTTCTAGAGCATCATAACTCTCTACGGTAGCATGGGTATCGAAAATCATTTTCAATTCACCCATGGTATCAAAGGCATTTCCATTCTCGAAATTCTTTTGGAGCTCCAGCTCTAGCCCATAAAGTATGCCGTGTTGGGTTTGCATCATAGAAAATAATTTTTTTCCTATGATGGGAACTATTAGACGCCAAGATCTATCTACTAGATACAAGTAACAGGTGGATATACATCCATAGAGAACATACCCTCAAAGACCGACAAAGTGTAACGAGATAGAACTCGTGGATGATGTAGTTGAATGCTTGCCAATCTCAAGATCGTGTGGAATTCCTAGCGCCACAAATCAGCAGCGCATCCGTCCTCGCACACACGTTCAGGCCACCGAACAACCTCCACCTCCATGCTCCAGCGATGCAGCGGAAGAAGCAACTCCTTCCAAACAAAATTCCACCAGGAACATGTATCTCGCTAATCCGAGACCATGGGGGAATAATTATAGAGGGGGAGAGAGATCCTTCACGAGGAGGTGTGCTTTGTGAGGGAGGAGAGGGAGGCCTTTTATATGGGAGGGGGCATCCCCTCCCATGGACGACGGCCAAGGAGAAACCCCTCCACCTCCTCTCATTCATGTGGGTGGAAGCTCCACTCACATAAATTTGACGCCACTCAAAATCCCACTCACATGCATTAAATTTCCACCAAATTTAATGCAACTCTCATTTAATCAAACTCTTTTACTTATTTTATTCAGAATTTTGTTAATTACTTTAATTAAAAAATATTCATATAAAAGCCCCTACAACATTTCAATATCACATGTAGAACTAATTTCAGCAATTTCACCTAAAACAATTTTAGTGTCCATTGAAATAATTCCAGCGCTTTGCAATTCTTTCGTCTTGAACATATTTGCTCCAAATGGTGTTGGCAGCCCTTAAGTGTGTCACCCTACAGTTCGCGAATAATGCAGACATGATCGAGACCCTTCTCGGATCAATAATCAGAAGCAGGACCTGGAGATCCATACCGACTCCCACACATTCAACGATGACTTCTGTGATCATGAGAACCTTTAACGCTAGTAACTTAATCCCTTTGTCTCACAATATATTACATGTCTAATATTCAATCATCGGTATCCCAATACCTAGTTTGATCTCGTTACCGACATGAACTCTTTTCTCGTTCCCGTGATATAACATTCTAGTGATCACATCACTTGCTTGCAACCTATCTTAATGTGATATCACTGAGAGGGCCCATAGTATATCTATCTGTCATCAGGATGGAAAAATTCCACTCTTGATCCATGAGCCTCAACATAACACCTTCAGAGTATCTGAACCCACCTTTATAGTCACCCTTTTATGGTGTGACGTTTGATGTTATCAAGTCACTCTTCCGGTGTTAGCAATTAAGATGATCTCATGGTCTAAGGACTAAGATTACTTCATATGATGTTATAGAAATATAAACACAATGACTTTGATCGTAATGCTATACTTCGGATGAATGTTCATCACATCATTCACCAATGTTGTGACCTCGTTATTAACAACATCCAATGTCCATGATCAGGAAACCTTGATCATCTTGTTAATCAACGAGCTATTTTATAAGAGATGCATAACTAGGAACTCTATATTTGTTTATTAAACACACATGTATTAACGTTTCCTTTTAATACAATTATAGCATGCAAAATAAACATCTATCATATACTTGGAATACATATAATAACAACTTTATTATTTCCTCCCAGGACATATTCCCTTCATGCCGCAATGAACCATGTTGTGGTCCTCATGACGACTTAAGTAAACATTCTTTACATCGTCAGAAGCATTATCAGGTGGGGGGCTAGCGGTGCTTCTAGCACATATTGCTTTTGTGCAGCAGTGAGGAGAATCCTCAAGTTCAGGGCCTAGTTGGTAAAGTTGCTACCATTCGTTGCAAGTTTCTCTTTCTCCATGAACACATTGAAATTAAAAGCAGGTGGTGCCATCTACAATACAATTTTCAAAGTTTATTTAGACTAAGTTTATGATAGATTGAGTTTAACTAATCCAAATTACAAAAGAACTCCCACTCAAAAACAACACCCCTCGTGTCTTTTTGGTGATTACATGCACCAAGACCGATCATCACATGAATTGTTGTAGCTTCAAAGGCAAGCATATAGATGGTTATCATATCAACCATATTACTCATGCTTTCCCTTTCGGTTCGTGTTCCGAGGCCATGTATGTACATGCTAGGCTCGCCAAGTAAGAACCTTAATACCCACGTTTGTAAAACTGTCTTACACCCGTTGTATGCGAATATAGAGTCTATCACACCCGATCATCACGTGGTGTCTTGAAACGACGAACTTTAGTAACGGTGCATGTGATACGTCCATAACGTATCTATAATTTTTGATGGTTTTATGCTAATAATATGCTTTTGACACTCCTTTTTTATAAAGTTTACGATTTATTTGGACTAACCTACTAATAGTTGCAAAAGTGAAAAATATTCTTGTTTTACACTTTGATGTGTAGGAATTACCAAGAATACAAGTGGAAACCTTGTTGGAGTCAAATTGAGATTTTTCCAGAAATCTGTCTCAGAACACTTTTTGAAGATGGTCACATTTCGGGTCGAAGACGGCGTCAAACGAAAAACTCTTCAACTACAAAGTTGTTGGAAATTTCACGATAAATGTTCTGGACATAAAATTTAGCTGATTCCGAGTCCGGATGGGCGACCCAATTTACTGCAGCCCAAGATGGGGTGACGGGAATCCGAGAAGCTATATAAAGGGAGGAAACCTAATTCGCCCAGGGCATCTCCACCCACGAATTTGCAGCCACCAAAGCCACGTTTTTGCCTCCCCCATGGATCCCATCTCCATGGGGGAGGGCTCCCAAGAAGCCATGAAAAAAGGAGTCCCCCGCGCCGGCGCCGCCGCCCTCTCTTCACCATCTTCACCACCATCTCCATCACCTAATCCTCCTAGTATACAGTGGTTCATCCTCCCACACACCTATGTACTGTCCTATGTAAACATGGTGTTTTGATGCTATAAGTTATAATCCTATGATCTATGTCATGTTTGCGTAGTTTCTTTGTTCGTAGATTGAATGGTTGAACGTCTTTGGTTTATTAGAGTTGTATGTTGATATGGTACAGTCCTTTTGTGTCCATTATATTTGTGCATGCATGGATTAAACATCATAGGGTTTGTAGTATGTGTAAGAGGAAGGGGGGAAGTTCTACCGGAGTGACAGAAACCCGAGGACATGAACCAGAACGTTGCACGTATGGGAGTAAGAGGACCATTAAACTTAAGGCTATGGTTGGGGAAACCTTAATGCATTAATTAGTACTTACGGATGTTTGCTAACAATCCAATCATATAGTACATGTAATTCCAAGTAGTGAAGCGCATGTATATTTAGCCTCTCCCACATAGAAAACTGCATCGAAGACAATGAACCCGATCTATTCGCTATTTAAACTTGGACAAAGCCACCATAATTACCACCACTATTCCACACTCATGGTTCTGTTAGTTTAGTGTATTTTATTGTTGCAGCAACTAGCTTTACTTTCTTGTTATTTATTATCATGCAAAGCTATCTCTATTGCTCGTATTGTTGCTCTAGTTTTATTTCTTAGATAATGCAAATGTTTAGTGTGCGTAGAGTTGTATTGATAGAACTTGAGAGAATATTTATCCTACCTTTATCTCCTCGTTGGGTTCGACACTCTTACTTATCGAAAAGGCTACACACGATCCCCTATACTTGTGGGTTATCAAGACCTTTTCTGGCGCCATTGTCGGGGAGCAATAGCGTGTGGGTGAATATTCTTGTGTGCACTCGTTTACTTTATCTCTAAGTAGGTTTTACTTTCAGTTTTAAGTGTTTCTCAATCTTAGTATGGATAGGGAATGCGAATTACAAAAAAAATTAGTTGTACTTGTTACCTAAAAACGTTTTCAAAAAGGAAAGTGATTGGAAAGATGAGTAATGGTTAAGTGGGGGTCGACCTTGAACACTTGTGTTCATGCCTATGAAACCAAAACAAATCTTTCCATAGAAGTTTTTCAGTTAAAAACTTGTAGGAATGCATGAAGCCTTGAAAAAGAAAGATATTTCTGGTATTGATCTTAATGCTTATTCGTTCGAAAATACTTGAAGCTTGCTCCTATGCCTAACTTAAAGGCGTTAAAGAAAAGTACTTATTGGGAGATAACCTAAAAGTTTTAGATGAGTCTTGGAAGTTATTACCTCTGTAATAACAGCTCCTTATCCTTTTTATTTCCTTTTTGTGCTAAGATTAATCTCTAATGAGAGAGCAGTAATGCTTGGGGAAGTTGCTGTCCCGAAACAGATTTTTGTGCTTCGCAGTAAACATTCATGTAAAATCTCTGTCGGTTTGAGCTGTGAATTTTTGTGCTTATGCCCCAGGTTGTTATCTAACTTTCGTTAGTTCAACACTTTTCGATTTGAGCAACAGAAGATCTTTGAAAAAATTGGTCTTTACCTGCTGGTCTATTTTAATAGATTTCTGCCATTATTTGCATTTACTTCTTGTTGACTCCTTTTTGGGTTCTTTTTGGGGAATTGAGCTTTTTGAGGAAAGTGCTACAATAGCTTGTGTTTTAATGGAAGTTTTATTGGTGTTGGAACTAAACCCAAAGACTTATTATCTTGAGTGCACTAATATTGCTAATAAAGATTGTGTGAAGTTTTGTATGAAGGAAAATTTTCAGGTGTATGGAAAGAGTGATGTAATGAGATGAAGAATGGACTAAAGATCAAGCTTGGGGATGCCACGTGTGTCACCCCAAGAAATATCCAAGAAGTACAAGCGTCAAAGCTTGGGGATGCCCAAGGCATCCCCTTCTTCATCAATAAAAATCTCAGGGTTCTTCCAAACACTTCATTTTTATTGTTTCATGCACAGTTGTGTTGTTCTTGGAGCGTCTTTGTTTTTGTTTTTGTTTTCTTGGTTTTCTTAGTTTGCTTGAATAAATTGGTTGGACCCCCTCTTTCATACATTAGTTTTCAAATAAGTGTGGTTTGGATTGGAAAAGAGTAGGAAAAGTTCATGCTTAAGTGGTAAAAAGAGCTCGTTTTTTACGGTGGCCTATGCTTTGTCATGTCATGCTTGATATTGTTTTGACTTTATGCTTAGTGATTTTTGCTGTCGCATGACATGTTATAAACAATTGAGATTGCTTAATGTGCCTTGAAAGAATCATGCGTTGTTTTAGCATATTAAAGCATAATATTGTGCTATTGTCCTTTGATGCTTTATTTGGGTTGACTTGGCGGATGCTCACACCATGTTATGACTATCCCAAGTCACCATAGCCTTTATGATCCTTTAGTTTTCGACTTGTAATATCACTTTATGCTTTAATTATTGATGTTTTGTCGCTTTGCATGATTATGACCATTATTGCTCTTTTAGTTGGTCGCCCCCAGTCTTTTACTAGCCTCCATAACCAAGTATGAGTTCCACTCATGCATCCAACTCCAAATAAAACCAAGTTATCCCAAAGAGTCCACCATACCTACCTATTAGCATTTGCTATTCCAAGTATATTCATGCTTTTATCTACGTTCCGAATTAAACTTTTTATGTGAAAATTAGTGATTAAAGCTCTCACGAACTTGATGGTACACTTTATTTTCTTGCACTTAATAAACTTGGACCATTGTGTCCATCTTTGTTGCGTATATTCTTGCGCTTTATAAGTTGAAGTTAGCAGAACCATGTATCATGGGGAATGCTTTCAACATTGCACTTATTCCATTGATATCATGATTCTTTTGCTTATGGATCCCGAGGGTGTGAAATAAAAGGGGAACTTGTAAGATCATGGAGTTTGTATGTGACATGGGTATGCCCAATAGGCACTTGACTACAGCCTACCTGGTGCGGCTCGATAGAAGGCCCACTCGAAGAATTGACAAGGTGCATGACGCCTATGACGGTTCGACTGGTGTGAAGCCCATATGGACACGGACTCCCAAACTCACAAGACAAGAAAGTCTCAATAGTAGAGTTCTCAATCGCGACTCCCACAATAGATCTAGACAACACCCGTAGCATACACATATGCCAGATCTAATCTGCGCATACACCGCCATCGGCGACATTGTAATCCTTCAGATCATCATCAATCAAGAGCAGACAAGTAGGAGTAGGGTCCTCTACGAGGCCTGAACCTGGGTAAACTTCGTGTCACCTGTGTGCTTGTTTGCTAGCCGTACCGAGATCTCCAGTGCTCCTCTCTTCTTCAAAACCTAAGTCCATAACAATGGACATTGATGAGTTAAACCCTCGTCAATTGGCGTCGTCTGTGGGAACTAGGCGCGCTGATGTTGCGATCTTGACAGCTCCATCACCATTAATCTACGATTCGTCGACTTTCGGAAACAGATATATGCGCCGTCATGCAGAGCTCCGTCGTCAACATCTTCGTCACGACTGAATTTTATCGACCCCAGCAAGGACGTGGGGCTCGATGTCGACCTCGTGCGCAATTGATCTGATCTGAAAAATCGAGAGTTGCGACTGCCACGATACGGAGGCCGTACGTATTGAATGCAGGCTTCCAAGAAAAAAAGATCAGGCCACCTGATCTTGTCTGGCAAAGAAGAAATTAGATGTCAATTTCTAGAAAGGCAAAAGTGATACGTAGAGAGGTTGTGCTCCTATGAGAAAAAAAACAATCGCAAGGACACACATACATGAATCATTGTTGACAGATCAGTTCATGAGACGCAATAGAAGAAGGAAAAAGGAGCACGGTGGAATATTGCCAGTGCGTGTCCCCGTTGATCTAACAACAGTTACCGATCTGGTTTCGTATCGGGACTCGGCTCACTCGATCTGGCTAAAGTACTTGTTGCATATCTGTATTGTGCTCCTGATCGATTGGCTACTTGAAGTCTTCTAGAAGAAAAAGGTTGGGAATCGTAAAAGCATCCGTATAAACTCAAGTGGAGACGGTCCGGCCGCTGCGTGGACTACTCATCACGGCGCGTTGAATCCCTGTCCACCACGCCTATCTGAACACTACCTTCTGATCGAGGCCGCCGCACGACTCTATGTCCGTCGTGTGATCATGTCCGCTGAGTGAAATCCTGACCACCACGTCAACTACTTGTCCGCTGCGTCGGGTAGCGACTTCATCCAACAAATATTTGACGATTCTTCCACGGCGACTACTCGTCCGTCGCGTCACTCGTCAACTCCCTCCAAAGAAAAATTTGAGGACCCCATTGCGACTACTACATCAACCACGTTGACTCAACACTTGGTGGCTCCTTCGACTCCGTCGTACGACCCGCTTCGGTCCTCAACTCCATGCTCGGGGGCTCCGCCCACTTGGTCATATGACTCGCGACTACCGACCTGTGGTTTGCGACTGCGATGACCTTCTACGGTCTTCAATTGCGGTGACTCGCTGCATCCTTCGGATGCCGCAACCCAATGCGATCTTCGATTGCGGCGACCGGCCACATCGGCTTTAGCGACTGCGACTCGGGGGCTTCCTCGACATTGGCGATGCTCTGCGATCTTCAGCTCCAGCGACTCGGGGGCTCGCTCCTCTACGGCGACCCGCCGCGTCCTTCGGCTGCGACGACCCACTAAAATCTTCGGTTGCGACAACATGCTACCACCATCGGCTTCGGCGATTTGCTGCCGCGTCGACTCCGGTTCGCCGCATCGGCTCTCGAACTTTGCATCGGCTACATTGACTCTACACTCGGGGGCTCCCTCAGCTCTAGCGACCCGCATTGGTCTTCGACTCGCTACTGTTTTCGACTCCGGTGACCTATTGAGTCTTCGACTCCGGAGACCCGCTTCAGTCCTCGACTCCAGCGACTCGGGGGCTCCCTCGACTCCCATGACCACGAGTCGCTACAATCTTCGACTCCAGCGACCCGTTGCGGCTTTCTGCTTCGGCGACTCGGGGGCTCCGCGGGCTCCTCCGCGAGGCCCATTACCGCCTTCGACTCCACCGACCTACTGAGTCTTCGACTCCATCACACGACTCGTTGCGGTTTTCGGCTGCGGCGGCCCGCTGTGATCTTCGGTTGTGGCAAAATGCTTTCGCCATCGGCTTCAGCGACCCACTGTTGTATCAACTGCGTCAACTCTACCGTGCGACCCTCTACGGTCTTCGACTCTGGCGCCCCGTTGTGGTCTTCGGATCCAGCGACTCGGGGGCTCCCTCGGTGCCGGTGACCCGCTGTGGTCTTCGATTCCATCGACTAGCTGCGGTCTTCTACTACAGTGACCCGCCATGGTCTTCGACTTGGATGACCTGCAGGTTGCATCGACCCCCGTGATCGCGACCCGTCACCGCCATCGGCCAGCAACTCGCTGCAGTCCTCGACTGCGGCTATCCACTACAATCTTCGGTTGGTGGCGAGTTGCGCACTGGTGTCGAGTCCGTCCACCACATCGGCAACCAACAAAGCTATGTTCTCTACTTAATGTTGATTTCTTTCTTACTTTAATCGCACTCAAAACACTCGGGGGCTGCGCCCTCTTTGAGTAACCTAATGTGTCAGCGACTCCATGCACTCGAGCAACTCATACACGACAGCCCGAGTAGCTGATTCTGCCTGATCGTCGAATCCTTGAACTCCGAGTGCCTCGGCAAGGTACTGAGACTAAGGGTAATCAGGCTAACAAAAAGGCCTAGCATACAGTGCAAAAGTGTCGACTCGATTGGCACCAGAATCTTACTTTACAAGGCGACATGCAAATATTCTTTACAAGATACAAGTACTTCACAATTCTTAATGTTTTATGTAGCTTACAAGGATGTCGACTGCGTCGAGCTATTCTATCGGGTCCTCCAACAGGAGTCGACAAAACAACTAGCTACGCTATACACTCAAGACCCGAGTCGAGTCCCTCCTCGGATGGTTGCATCGCTTGATGCTACACACATGCGACGTTGGCCACGCACGCGACAAAAGTGACTGCATCGACTCCATCTGCATCGTCGACTCACCCATGTTTTCTTCTCGCATGATTGGCAACTATGTCTACAAAGATACAAGACTCGAGTCTCTGCCCGAGGCTACGACTCCGCCAGACACTCGGGGGCTACTCCAAACTGGAGCGCTGGTCGCGCATATACAAGATCCTCGAGTGACACGCTCTGAATCCTCACTCGAATCCATGATTCGATTAAGGACTCGGGGGCTACTCCCATAGGGAGCACTGTCCGCGCACCCGAAGAAATTTGTGAAGATATCCAAGCATTATGAAAACCCTTCACTCGAGTCTACGATTCGATTGTGGGCTTCGGGTTACTCCCATAGGGAGCGCTGAAAGCATATTCGACTGAAACAAGCAACAAAAGATGACATCAGTCGCAAAATACTTATAGTCCTTGCCTGAGTCTTCGACTCAACCAGGCACTCGGGGGCTACTCCCATAGGGAGCGCTGGTCGCGCACCCTATGATTATTTTTCCTTGTACATTGTACTGTGTGTCGATAACATCCACACTTGAATGGTATGGCGACTCCGCCTCATATTTCCCTACAAAGAGATTACGTCTCCTGGGCCACCCGAATCATCTCCGCGGTGACAAAAAATTCGGATGCCACGCTTACAGCGTGAAGATAAGACCTGAGTAAGGCCTGGCAGCGCATCTGCTGTGCTCTACCAAAAATAATCCGTACCTACAGGTATGATGAATAAGCCTTGACGGACACGTCGAGTGTTCACACTTATACACTGGAATTCGACTCTATAAGACCTCCGCGGCATGAGTCGAATTACGCTAGCAATTTCCGAATTCAAGTCCGGGGACTCGAGTTTGAGTAGGTGACGTTGTTTTTGCCCTAGAGCAATTAACTGGTCTCGATCCATCGAACGCACCAGGCAAGTTTACCATCATCCCTATGAACTACTATAAATTCGACTAGCCCGATGAACTTCTGGGTGAAGTGCTTCGCACTCGATATGATTGTCGACTCCGACATCCTAATGCAAGACTCGAGACTTCTGAGTCTCCATCCGAATCTATGATTCACATGGACACTCGGGGCTACTGACATGGGTATGCCCAATAGGTACTCCACTACAGCCTACCTGGTGCGGCTCGACGGAAGGCCTACTCGACGAATCCCCAAGGTTCATGACGCCTATGACGGTTCAAGTGGTATGAAGCCCATATGGACACGGACTCCCAGACGCACAAGACAAGGAAGTCTCAATACTAGAGTTTGAATACAACTTGTAACCAACTCGTATTGGTACCTGAGACCTAGCCTCCCCATATATAAAGGCTAGGAGGGTCCAACAAGGAGGACACGCTACGCCACAATAGATCTAGACATCGCGACTCCCCCAATAGATAGATCTACGATCTCCCATACGCCAGATCCAATCTACGCATACACCGCCATCGGCAACATTGTAATCCTTCGGATCATCATCAATCAAGAGCAGACAAGCAGGAGTAGGGTACTCTACGAGGTCTGAACCTGGGTAAACCTTGCATCCCTGTGTGCTTGTTTGCTAGCCATACCGAGATCTCCAGTGCTCCTCAATTCCTGAACCTAAGTCCATAACAATGGGCATTGATGAGTTAAACCCTCGTCAATTGGCGCCGTCTGTGGGACTGGGAGCACTGATGTTGCGATCTCGATGGCCCAATCACCGGCAATTTCACAATTTTCCAGCTTTTGGGGACAAGATCTGCTTTGCCTCCCTCACCATCAACGATGGTCAGATCGCATCTGGTCGATTCGCCATCAAAAAATCTGCGTCGGCGCGTCCCATCGTGTGTGTGGCCAACCCGTCATCAGGCATGTTCTGCATTCAAGGAAGGGTGACACGTTCGTCAACTGCCGGGGATCAAGTGCTACTTCACGTATCTCAAGGGAAGCTAGATGCTATCAGCTAATTGATTCCTTAACATTGGACTAGCAGTCAAGGCCATGTCGTCATCCATACAATGATCACTGGATCAAATCCCATCGTGATGAGCATATCAGATTCAACTCAAGTCAAATCGGGAGAGAAACAAATTATTTATCCACACATGACCTTGTCCCATACGCATGCATGAATCAGATCAAGAGGCATGGAAACATGACAGCTATACAGAAGCTAGGACAAAAACTATACAAGGAAAAAGGCCTGATTCGACTCGATCTATTACTTCGCGTACGCCACGCCAAGTTTTGTTCAGATAAAAAAAAATGTTCGAGCGGGTCGTCACGATCGGTCAAGTATACATGCGATTGCATCCAGAAGAATCATCGTCAAATTTGTGGCCTCTCGCACGCGGAACCCAGTTCGGTCAAAACAAAAGAAAAAAGAAGAGACCACACGATCAGACTGGTCAATCGGTTAAGCTCAACGACAAGGCATACAAAACCTTGACGCTACACTCGGGGGCTCCTTTGGATCTAGTGACCCGCTGAGGTCTTCGGATCCACCATCCCACATTGGTCTTCGACTCCAGCGACCTGCTACGGTTTCGACTCTGGTGACCTATTGAGTCTTCGACACCGGTGAGTCGTTGCCGCATCCAGTCTCTATGCCACGTGACCCGATAAAGTCTTCGAGTGCGACGATCCACCGAGTCTTCGACTCCATTCATCACCACGCGACTCCGATCCGCCGCGTCGACTACGTCCGCCGCAAGACCCGCTGCTACGTCAACTACATGACCGCTGCACAACTCTCGACTTCCACGTTGACTACTCATCCAGTGTCGATCCCGCGACCTGCTGCAGTCTTTGGCTCTAGCGATTCACTATGATCTTCGGCTCCAATGACTTGGGGGCTCGGGGGCTCCCTCCGCTTCGGTGACTCGCCGCGGTCTTCAACTTCGGCGACCCACTGCAAGCTTCAGCTTACGTGACTCGGAGGCTCCCTCAACTCCCGTGACCGTGAGCCGCTACAATCTTCGGCTCGCGCGACCTGCCGGTCGAATCGTCTTCCGCGACAGCAACCCGCTGCCGCCATAGTCTACGACGACCTACTACGATCTTCGATTGAAGCAAACTGCTGCCACCATCGACTTCGGCGATCCACGACGACATCGACTCGGGTCCGCGGCATCGGCTCTCAAACATCATCTCGACCACATCGAATCTACACTCGGCTGCTCCACGACACTGCCATGAGGCCCATTATTGCCTTCGGCTATGATGACTCGCTGCGGTCTTCGACTCCGCCGACCTATTGAGTCTTCGACTCCATCACGCGACCTGTTGCGGTCTTCGGCTGCGACGACACGCTGCGATACTCGGCTCCGGTGACTCGGGGGCTCTTTCGGCTCCAGCAACCCGCTGTGGCCTTTGACCGACAACTCAAGGACTTCTTCGACTCCGGTGACCAGGTGTGGTCATCGACTATAGTGACTCGGGGGGCTCCCTCAGCATTGGTGATCCAGCGACTCGCTATGGTCCTCGACTCCACCGACCTACTGAGTCTTCGACTCCATCACGCAACCTGCTGCCGTCTTCGACTCCATCGACAATCCGCTACGATCTTCGGTTCCAGCGACTCGGGGGCTCCCTCTGCTTCGGCAACCGCAGAAGTCTTCAACTTCAATGACTGGCTGTGGTCTTCATATCGGGTGACTCGAGGACTTCCTTGACTCCCACAACAGCGAGCCGCTACAATCTTCGACTCCAGCATGCGACCTGATGCAGTCTTCGGCTGCGGTAACGCGCTATGGTCTTTGACTTCGCCGACCTGATGTGTCTTCGACTCCTTCACGTGACCCGATGCCGCGTCGACTACGTCCGTGATTGCATCAACTTCGTCCACAACGACTACCAATAAAGCTAAGTTACCCTCTATTAGAGATGCTTTCTTTCCTACTTTAATCGCACTCGAAACACTCGGGGGCTGCGCCCTCTTCGAGTAACCTAATGTGTCATCGATTCCACGCACTCGAGCACCTCCTACGTGACAGCCCGAGTAGCTGATTCTGCCTGATCGTCGAATCCTTGAACTCCGAGCACCTCGGCAAGGCACTGAGACTAAGGGTAATCAGGCTAACGAAAAGGCCTAGCATACAGTACAAAAGTGTCGACTCGATTGGCACAAGAATTTTACTTTACAAGCTAACAAGCAAATACTCTTTACAAGATACATATACTTCACAATTCTTAATGTTTTATGCAGCTCATAAGGATGTCGACTGCGTCGAGCTATTCTATCGGGTCCTCCAACAGGAGTCGACAAAACAACTAGCTATGACATACACTCAAGACCCGAGTCGAGTCCCTCCTCGGATGGTTGCATCGCTTGATGCTACACACATGCGACGTTGGCCACGCACGCGACAAAAGTGACTGCATCAACTCCATCTGCATCGTCGACTCACCCATGTTTTCTTCTTGCATGATTGGCGACTACATCTACAAAGATACAAGACTCGAGTCTCTGCCCGAGTCTACGACTCCGCCAGACACTCGGGGGCTACTCCAAGCTGGAGCACTAGTCGCGCATATACAAGATCCTCGAGTGACACGCTCCGACTCCTCACTTGAATCCACGATTCGACTAAGGACTCGGGGGCTACTCCCATAGGGAGCGCTGGCCGCGCACCCGAAATTTTTTGTGAAGATATCCAAGCATCATGAAAACCTCCACTCGAATCTACGATTCGATTGTGGACTTCGGGTTACTCCCATAGGGAGTGCTGGAAACATATTCGACTGAAACAAACAAAAGACGACAGCAGTCGCAAAGTACTTTTAGTCCCCACTTGAGTCTACGACTCGAATAGGCACTCAGGGGCTACTCCCATAGGGAGCGCTGGTCGCGCACCCTATGATTATTTTTCCTCGTACATCGTACTGTGTGTCGATAACATCCACACTCGAATGATAAGGCGACCCCGCCTCATATTTTCCCTACAAAGAGATTACGTCTCCTGGGCCACCCGAATCATCTCCACGATGACAAAATTCGGATGCCGCGCTTACAGCATGAAGATAAGACCCGAATAAGGCCTGGCAACGCATCTGCTGTGCTCTACCAGAAGCATATCCGTGCTTGAAGGTACGATGAATAAGCCTTGACGGACGCGTCGAGTGCTCACACTTATACACTGGGATTCGACTCTATAAGACCTCTGTGGCTTGAGTCGAATTACGCCAGCAATTTCCGAATTTGAGTCCGGGGACTCGAGTTTGAGTAGGTAGCGTTGCTTTTGCCCTAGAGCAATTAACTGGTCCCGATCCATCGAGCGCACCAGGCACGTTTACCATCATCCCTATGAACTACTACAAATTCGACTGACCCGATGAACTTTCGGGTGAGTGCTTTGCACTCGACACAATTGTCGACTCCGACATCCTAATGCAAAGATCAAGACTTCTGAGTCTCCATCCGAATCTATGATTCTCATGGACACTCGGAGGCTATTGACATGGGTATGCCCAATAGGCACTTGACTACAACCTACCTGGTGCGGCTCGATGGAAGGCCCACTCGAAGAATTGACAAGGTCCATGACGCCTATGACGGTTCGACTGGTGTGAAGCCCATATGGACACGGGCTCCCAAACTCACAAGACAAGGAAGTCTCAATAGTAGAGTTCTAATCTAACTTGTAACCAACTCATATTGGTACATGAGACCTAGCCTCCCCATATATAAAGGCTAGGAGGGTCCAACGAGAAGCCATCCTCTCCCCCAACAGGCAATCTCTCAATCGCGACTCCCACAATAGATCTAGACAACACCCGTAGCATACACATATGCCAGATCTAATCTGCGCATACACCGCCATCGGCGACATTGTAATCCTTCAGATCATCATCAATCAAGAGCAGACAAGCAGGAGTAGGGTCCTCTACGAGGCCTGAACCTGGGTAAACCTCGTGTCACCTGTGTGCTTGTTTGCTAGCCGTACCGAGATCTCCAGCGCTCCTCTCTTCTCCAAAACCCAAGTCCATAAAAATGGACATTGATGAGTTAAACCCTCATCAGTATGTGTGTTAGAGAAATTCCTGGGACGCTAGCCTAAGCCATGCCTAATCCTGGTGGAAACTTGCAACATAACCATAATGAGCACTCTATGAAGCATCCTCAATAAAAACCTATGCAAATAGCAAATAAAAAGATCATTGAGATGCTCATTGTCTGCTTGCCTTGTCATTTTGATTATGGGATAGCTCTTGTATCATGTCTAAGGGGTACCCCGTTGGCAGTTCTCTATGATACATATGTACTTACAATGACAAGAGCTTACTTGTGACTGAAGTTGAGTAGCATGAGGTTCGGTACTCGTAAGTAAGGGGCATGAGATTCCAACTTATAACTTGTCAAGCGTATCCTCTTAGTTGTGTCACTTTAAGTTTAATCACCTAAAGATGCTTATGATAGGGACAATGAGAGCTGAAAGCTAATACGTACCATAATTTTTGGAAGCTCTTTATGAGACTTGAATCCCTGGTTCCTTCCAAGAAGGACTTTCTTTTACTTTTATGTTGAGTCTCCATCTTCTACCTTTATGCACCTATTAAGAGAGCATAGTGGTCATTCTTAGTTTAATGTGCATTGTCCAAAGACTTGTTGATTGATGCATAACTTTGATATTGCTTGTTCTTAAACTATTTGTATCTAGTCACCCTTATGAACTTTGAAGGTGTCATATGCATTTATGTTTTGCTACTCTATGAGGGACAAGCTGGATACCATTATCATTATGCTTTCTTTATGTGAAACAAACAAACATCATGCAATGAATTGTTATTCATGAATCTTTTGTTTGTGCCTTTTCATTTTACAACATAGTTGCCATGTCTTATTATTAGAACTCTATCTTTCATGATTCATGTTTAGAGTACCTTAATTCCAACTATCTATGCTTTTACAATAATAATGGTCAAGATTGTGTTGTCTACATGTCACATCAAAAATTATATTGTTTTGATCATTTACCTACTCGAGGGCGAGCAAGAACTAAGCTTGGGGATGTTGATACGTCCATAACGTATCTATAATTTTTGATGGTTTTATGCTAATAATATGGTTTTGACACTCCTTTTTGTATAAAGTTTATGATTTATTTAGACTAACCTACTAATAGTTGCAAAAGTGCACAATGTTCTTGTTTTACACTTTGATGTGTAGGAATTACCAAAAATACAAGTGGAAACCTTGTTGGAGTCAAATTGGGATTTTGCCAGAAATCTATCTCAGAACTCTTTTTGAAGATGGTCACGTTTCGAACGGAAAACTCTTCAACTACAAAGTTGTTGGAAATTTCGCGATAATGTCCTGGACATAAAATTTAGCTGATTCTGAGTCCGGACGGGCCTTTTAGGCCCGATTTACTGCAGCCCAAGATGGGGTGACGGGAATCCGAGAAGCTATATAAAGGGAGGAAACCTAATTCGCCCAGGGCATCTCCACCCACGAATTTGCAGCCACCAAAGCCATCTGTTTTCCTCCCCCATGGATCCCATCTCCATGGGGGAGGGCTCCCAAGAAGCCATGAAGGAAGAGGCTAAAGGGCGGTGCTCCCCCATGATACCGGTGGCGGGGAAGGAGTCCCCCACGCCGCCGCCGGTGCCGCCGTCCTATCTTCACCATCTTCACCGCCATCTCCATCACCTAATACTCCTAGTATGTAGTGGTTCATCCTCCCACACACCTCTGTACCGTCCTATGTAAACATGGTGTTTGATGCTATAAGTTATAATCCTATGATCTATGTCATGTTTGCGTAGTTTCTTTGTTCTTAGATTGAATGGTTGAACGTCTTTGGTTCAATAGAGTTGTATGTTGATATGGTACAGTCCTTTTGTGCCCATTATATTTGTGCGCGGATGGATTAAACATCATAGGGTTTGTAGTATGTGTAAGAGGAAGGGGGAAGTTCTGCCAGAGTGACAGAAACCTGAGGACGCGAACCAGAACGTTGCACGTATGGGAGTAAGAGGACCATTAAACTTAAGGCTATGGTTGGGGAAACCTTAATGCACTGATTAATACTTACGGATGTTTGCTACCGATCTAATCATATAGTATATGTAATTCCAAGTAGTGAAGCGCATGTATATTTAGCCTCTCCTACATAGAAAACTGCATCGAAGACAATGAACCCGATCTATTCGCTATTTAAACTTGGACAAAGCCACCACAATTACTACCACTATTCCACACTCATGGTTCTGTTAGTTTAGTGTATTTTATTGCTGCAGCAACTAGCTTTACTTTCTTGTTATTTATTATCATGCAAAGCTATCTCTATTACTCGTATTGTTGCTCTAGTTTTATTTCCTAGATAATGCAAACGTTTAGTGTGCGTAGAGTTGTATCAGTGGTTGATAGAACTTGATAGAATATTTATCCTACCTTTAGCTCCTCGTTGGTTTTGGCACTCTTACTTATCGAAAAGGCTACACACGATCCCCTATACTTGTGGGTTATTAGCATGCTAAAGGAAGAACACATTTTATCTTGATATTTAAATCAGGAATCATCTTACAATGCTACTAAAGCGCCATATAAGAAATATAAGATGCAAACAAACATCATATACAAAAAGTGATATCATATGGTTCTTGCACTTGATCACTATCTTGTGCATTGTGGTATGGTCTTCATCATTCCTATATGTGTAAGTCCAAGGTCTATGGAACTTACACTTTGGTATGTTATAATTTACAATAGTATAAAATCATACTACAAATTATAACATTACTAAATCATGAAACTTTCCTAGAAACAACTAAAGTAGACCCTTCTAATTTATCATTTGCATGTTTTTACGTGGCTTATGGATTTCAAAGATAGAACATTCTTACCTACGAACATGGAACCACAACAACGATAATAAACTTATTAGCAACTCATTGTAAATCATATATTGACTATAGTAGGGGAGGCAGACACCCACTAGCCACTTATGTAAAACTAGTTACATGTCAAGCGTGGAACATGTCTTATGTGCGAGGACATATAAAGTTAGTCTGGGCCGCTTTATCCCACTATGCCACCAATATCTAAAATATATAGAAGATGCAATAACATGATCATCAGTGCCCGCATAATCATATATGTTCTACTCGTGCAAAGCATCTACACAGAGATCAGACTCTGATACTGACACGTCCATAACGTATCTATAATTTTTGATGGTTTTATGCTAATAATATGATTTTGACTCTCCTTTTTGTATAAAGTTTATGATTTATTTGGACTAACCTACTAATAGTTGCAAGAGTGCACAATGTTTTTGTTTTACACTTTGATGTGTAGGAATTACCAAGAATACAAGTGGAAACATTGTTGGAGTCAAATTGGGATTTTTTCAGAAATCTGTCTCAGAACTCTTTCTGAAGATGGTCACGTTTTGGGTCGAAGATGGCGTCAAACGGAAAACTCTTAAACAACAAAGTTGTTGGAAATTTCGCAACAAACATTCTGAACATAAAATTTAGCTGATTCCGGGTCCGGACGAGCCCGCTAGGCCCAATTTACTGCAGCCCAAGATGGGGTGACGGGAATCCGAGAAGCTGTACAAAGGGAGGAAACCTATTCGCCCAGGACACCTCCACCCACGAATTTGCAGCCGCCAAAGCAAGATTTTTGCCTCCCCCATGGATCCCATCTTCATCGGGGAGGGCTCCCAAGAAGCCATGAAGGAAGAGGGCTAAGGGGCGGTGCTCCCCCATGATACCGGCGGCGGGGAAGGAGCCCCCACGCAGCCGCCGGCACCACCGCGGCCCTCTTCACCATCTTCACCGTCATCTCCATCACCTAATACTCCTAGTATGCAGTGGTTCATCCTCCCACACACCTCTGTACCGTCCTATGTAAACATGGTGTTTGATGCTATAAGTTATAATCCTATGATCTATATCATGTTTGTGTAGTTTCTTTGTTCTTAGATTGAATGGTTGAACGTCTTTGGTTCATTGGAGTTGTACGTTGATATGGTACAGCCCTTTGGTGTCCATTATATTTGTGTGTGCATGGATTAAACATCATAGGGTTTGTAGTATGTGTAGAAGGAAGGGGGAAGTTCTGCCGGAGTGACAGAAACCTGAGGACGCGAACCAGAACGTTGCACGTATGTGAGTAAGAGGACCATTAAACTTAAGGCTATGGTTGGGGAAACCTTAATGTATTGTTAGTATTTACGGATGTTTGCTACCAATCTAATCATATAGTATATGTAATTCCAAGTAGTGAAGCACATGTATATTTAGCCTCTCCCACATAGAAAACTGTATCAAAGACAATGAACCCGATCTATTTGCTATTTAAACTTGGACAAAGCCACCACAATTACCACCACTATTCCACCCTCATGGTTTTGTTAGTTTAGTGTATTTTATTGCTGCAGCAACTAGCTTTAGTTTCTTGTTATTTATTATCATGCAAAGCTATCTCTAGTACTCGTACTGTTGCTCTAGTTTTATTTCCTAGATAATGCAAACGTTTAGTGTGTGTAGAGTTGTATTAGTGGTTGATATAACTTGAGAGAACATTTATCCTACCTTTAGCTCCTCGTTGGGTTCAAAACTCTTACTTATCGAAAAGGCTACACACGATCCCCTATACTTGTGGGTTATCAAGAACTTTTCTGGCACCGTTGCCAGGGAGCAATATCATGTGGGTGAATATTCTTATGTGCACTTGTTTGTTTTATCTCTAAGTAGTTTTTACTTTCAGTTTTAAGTTGTTCTCTATCTTAGTATGGATAGGGAATGCGAATTACAAAAAAAATTAGTTGTACTTGTTACCTAAAAACATTTTCAAAAAGGAAAGTGATTGGAAAGATGAGTAATGGTTAAGTGGGGGTCGACCTTGAACACTTGTGTTCATGCCTATGAAACCAAAACAAATCTTCCAATGGAAGCTTTTTAGTTAAAAACCACAGAAAAAATGGGAAAGTTTTTGTGTTGAAGTTTTTTCACAGAGAATAAGGAACACCAAACAGAGAAATTGAAGAATGGCCAAAAGTTTCTTCAACAACCCCTCGGTTTGCAAACCTTTAAATTTTGTTTTCTGAGCAGCATAGAAACTTGAATAAATTTGGAGCGTTTGTATCTTTTTATTTATTTGTCTTAGCATCAAACACTAGTTACATTTGTTTTGTTTGAGTCTTCGAAGTTGTTACCTCTGTAGCAGCCGCTCCTTATCCTTTTTATTTTCGTTTTTGTGCCAAGTATAACCTCTAATGAGAGAGAAGTAAGACTTGGGAAAGTTGTTGTCTTGAAACAGAATTTTGTGCTTCACTGTAAAAAATCATGAAAAATTTCTGTACGTCGGATTAGCTGTAACTTTCTGTGCTTATGCCCGTGGTTTTTATCTAACTTTCGTTAGTTTAACACTTTTTGATTTGAGCAACATAAGGTCTTCAAAAAAATCGGTTTTTACCTGCTGGTCAGTTTTGACAGATTTCTGCCATTATTTGCATTTGCCTCTTAATCTCTTTCTCTTTGAGTTCTCTTTGAGCACTTGAGCTTTTAGAAAGAATTTCTACAGTAGCTTGTGTTTTAATGGAAGTTTTACTTGTGTTGAAACAGAACCTAAAGACTTACTATCTTGAATACACTAATGTTGCTACTGAAGATTGTGGGAAGTTTTGTATGAAGGAAATTTTAAAGTGTAGGGAAGAACAATGTGATGAGATGAAGTATGGACAAAAGCTCAAGCTTGGGGATGCCACCTGTGTCACCCCAAGAAGTACAAGCGTCAAAGCTTGGGGATGCCCAAGGCATCCCCTTCTTTGTCAATAAAAATCTCAGGTTTTTCTTCCAAACACTTCATTTTTATTGTTTCATGCACAACTGTGTTGTTCTTGGAGCGTATTTGTTTTTGTTTTTAGTTTTCTTTTGTTTGGTTTTCTTGAATAAATTGGTTGAACCCCCGCATTCATATGTGGTTTCAAATAAGTTGATTAGTGATTGGAAAAGTGTAGGAAGTTTCATGCTTATAAGTGGTACTATCATTTCATATTTGAGATTGCTTTCGCTTTATGCTTAGTGATTATTGCTGTAGCATGACTTTTTCAAACAATTGAGATTGCTTAATGTGCCTTGAAAGAATCATCCGTTGTTTTAGCATACAAAAGCATAATATTGTGGTATGCTCCTTTGATGCTTTATTTGGGTTGATGATACGTTGCAAACGTATCCATAATTTTTGATGTTCCATGCTTGGTTTTATCTACTTTCTTGTGTTTTGTCCACACTTTGGAGTACTTTTCATATGATTTCTTGGACTAACCTATTAACAAGAGCCACAGTGCCAGCTGCCTGTTTTCTGCTGTTTTTGGTTCTAGGAAAGTCAGAAAATGAATATTCTCGGAATTGGACAGGACAAAAGCCAAAGCTAGTTTTTCACCGAGGGACAACTGGAGCCAGAATACGATACGGCGAGGGGTTGGGGCCCAGCCACACCACCTGGCCGCGCGGCCAGGCCTGGCCCACGCCAGGGGTGTTGGGAATATGCCCTAGAGGCAATCATGTATGATGATATTCCTGTGTATTCATAAGGTTATGGTCCATGTATGAACTGCTGATATGTATCATCGAATATGTGATTTGATTGTGGAACTACATATTCATGTTGTTCATACTAATTGTCCTTGGTCATTGAGGTTGTGCCGGACACACAACTTAGACCAATGTGAAAGTCGGCAGATGACTAGGTTCCACTTGTCATGGGCATGGAGATGCTATTCCGACTTACATGGATTCGGCTAAAGAGTTTAGCGAGTTGGACTGACCCATATTGAGATGCAACGAACAAGTCATCATTTGCATGTCTCAATCAATGTAATCCTTAGACCTGAGGTTATTGCACAATCCGAGTTGAGGATCTCTGACTTAGGTTCTGTCAAACGCTGTTTCATCATTGGGAAGTTATAAAGGTGGAGTTTGGGTCGACTGAGAATCAAGCTGCGTGATGTGAATAACCAAGACGGAATTTTGCCCCTCCATCCGGAGAGATATTCTCTGGGCCCTCTTGGAAGATATGATTCGGAAAGCATGGCCATGCGCATCTCAGATAAGTGTTAACCGAGGCAGCCGACTAAGAGTTAGTCGGATGAATCACTTATCTCGGATCGAGAAAGAGAGTCGGACTATTTAAGGGATGATGATCATTCGCCTATAGTCTGACAAGGTATATCGTGAGGCAAAAGGGACTCAGACGAAAGTCGCATTGGAAGGTATGTCGTCATGACTTATTGGTACTTGGGAGTTGGCACGTTCTGCTAGGAGCCGCTACCAACTGATCGATCACAAGTGAGACTCGGAATCGTGTCCGGGTTACCATGAGCCTGTCGGGTCACACACTTAAGAGCGGGAGCAAGTTTGGGTTAGACCCAAACAAGAAACCTATTTGGGTTGGACCCAAATAGAAACATGGACTTAGTCAGCAAGTGAGACTTGTAGTGGCTAATATAGGCCTTTTTAGTGAATGGGCCACAAGTGAGTGGAGCCCACTTTCACTCCCTATATAAGCTGGGGCGCAGGTGCTTAGAGCACAAGGTTAGGTCACTCCATGTGTTGGAAACCCTAGCCCCAGTCCATCCTGTCGCCACCGTAACGGACCTAGCAGTCCATCGCCGGTGCTCCTCCTTGTACGTGTGGATACTGGCGGAGGTGCTGTACGTTCAGCACTTCGACGATCATGAAGAAAGTATGGATCATGGATCGTGGAACCGGAATGGATCGCGAGGACTGCACTGCATCAAGCGACGTGCTTCATCAATTCCGCAACTGCGCGTCTAGTGGTAATCCTCGTGGCCTTCTACCTGAGCTGGATCTTGGGATCACCGCGTAGGGAAAATTTTTTGTTTATCTCTACGTGGCCCAACAGTGGTATCAGAGCGTTAGCTTCTGGTTTTAGGCTTGAGATCGCGCATATGTGATATGCGGTTGGTGTTAGATTGGATCTAATTATAGTTTTAGTGGTCGATCTATGGGATAGATCGGTTTTGTACAAAGTTGATTGGATCAACTGCACTCGGGGGAATGGATGATCTGGTTTCCGTGATCTAACTGCTAAGGTGGTGGAACGACATACCCCTACCGGTCGGTTTCCGCCATCGGGGTAGACTGTGACACGTAAACCCGGATGCGGTGATCGGGGTAGACTGCCCCTTCGATCCCCGCCCACTATCCGGCTAGCGGGACCGCCGGCTTCACCCTGTCGTAGCGCCTTAGATGTCGTTTGAGTTTCACAACGCCGGTAGATATCGTATATATGCATAACTTGTTTTTGCAGAATGATGTTGTGAATGGTATGGCTTATGTGCATGTGATGTGTGTAATCCATACGTGATCTGCGTATCACGGTTTTTTGTCAGCCGGCTAGAGCCTAGGTGCTGTCATCTTATTGTATAACGGCCTGCGTGTCGGATTCTCTGTGTAATTTGCATTACTAGCTTGTGTAGTTGTTTGGAGAATTCGGATGGCATGAGAGTCGATGTACAAGTCGGCTACATGGTGTAAGGCGACACATGATAAGAGTTGACACGAGTCAAATTACAAGCTTTATGGAGATGGAGATCACCATGAAGAGAGCCATACCATTTCACATTATAATTGCTTTATTTTGTGTTATTGTTATGTCTCTGTTTTACCGCTATTAGATAGCTGGTAGAAACTAATCCCTCAAAGAACGTCTAGTCGGTTTCCCCGCCAGTGCTGCACCATCACAAGTCGGACATTTTTGGTAGTGGGCTCATAAAATTGAGGTGCTATCAATTCTTTCCGACTAGGTGGGTTCAAGTCGGACTCTTACAGCGGAAGCACTTGGTAATCTAGACAGGTCTATCACAACGGTTGTGGGACTTGGGGAAAAGTCAGATGGGAGCTGAGGCATGTGATGCCACCCATCCAACAGGAGTCGTATGAGATACGAATGACAAGGAGTTGTCTACCTAGATCACTTGACAGCTAGCGGTGATGCTAAAGCTCACTAGTCGACTTGCTTATTTAGGGTCCTGAATCACTAAGTAACCATCGGAGGGGTGTTGGTTCTAGTGGGAGCATAAATATTAAAGTGTTTAATATGCTTGCTCTTTATGGATACATGTCTTAAGTGTTTTGCATATTTTCTGTTGTAGATCAATGGCACCTAGCAGTCTTCCTCAGATTTCCGGTTTTGCTTTGAGAACCATCTTAGAGAAAGCTAAGCTGAATGGAACTAATTTCACCAACTTGTATCGTAATCTGAGAATCGTTCTCAAACAAGAAAAAAGGGATCGTGTCCTAGACAACCCACTTCCAGCTGAGCTGGATGAGAATGCGTCAGTCGCAGCCACAAATGCCTACCGTCGGATTTGTGATGAATCCATAGAGATTAGCTGTCTTATGCTTGCTCACATGGAACCGGACTTGTAGCAGCAGTTCGAGAATGTTGAGGCCTACGATATGATCGAAAGCCTCAAAAGTATGTTCCAGGCTCAGGCAAAGACTGAGAGGTATCAAGTCTCTCAGGCTTTGTTGAGCTGCAAGCTTAAGGATGGCGATCCACTGAGTCCGCATGTGATCAGGATGGTTGGTTACGTGCAGTCTCTGGAAAGGCTTGGCTACCCCATTAGCAAAGAGTTCGCTACGGACATAATTCTGAACTCTCTTCCTAGTGCGTATGGCCAGTTCATATCGAACTACCACATGCATGGTATGGATAAGAAGCTCACTGAATTACATGGGATGCTCAAGCAGGTTGAGGCGGATCTCAAGAAAGGTGCTAGGCAAGTGTTGATGGTACAAAACAAGGCTAAGTTCAAGAAGAGTTCTTGGACTAAGAAGAAGAAGGCAAAGTCAGGAGGTGAGGCAGAGGACCCAGTCCAAAGCGCTTCCTCAGGGACTAAGCCATCTCCTACAGCCGGATCCACTTGCTTCTACTGCAAGTCGGATGGCCACTGGAAGAGGAATTGCAGCAAGTATCTGGCTGATAAAGCCAAGAGCGGAGGTGTGACTTCCGGCTCAGGTACGCTTGTTTGCAATGTTATAGACATTTATCTTGCTGATGCACCTGGTAGTTCTTGGGTATATGATACCGGATCAGTCATTCACATCTGCAACTCGTTGCAGGGACTGGTAAGAACTAGGAGTGTTGCAAGAGGCGAGGTTGACATTAGAGTCGGAAACAAAGCGAGAGTCGTTGCGTTGGAAGTCGGCACAATGCAACTTCATTTACCTTCTGGAGTCATAATGGAGCTAAATAATTGTTATTATGTTCCAGTGCTTAGTGGAAACATCATTTCTGCCTCATGTTTGATGAGACAGGGCTATGTGTCGAATATTAAGAATAATGGTTGTTCTTTAGATTTGAATGATATGTTTCATGGCTTTGCACCGTCCGGGATGGGTTATTTATTTTGAATCTTGATAGTGAATATGTCTATAACATAAATGTGAAAAGGTTAAAACCAAATGATCTGAATATGACTTACTTTTGGCATTGTCGGCTTGGTCATATAAGTTGGAAACGCATGAAGAAGCTCCATGAAGATGGACTCCTAACTTCGTTCGACTTGGAGTCGTTCGAGACATGCGAATCCTGCCTTCTTGGCAAGATGACCAAGACACCTTTTGCAAAGAGTTGTGAAAGGGCGTCCGACTTATTGGGACTAGTAAATAGTGATGTATGTGGCCCGATGAGCACGACAACTAGGGGTGGTTATGAGTACTTCATTACCTTCACTGATGATTTGAGTAGATATGGATATATCTACTTGATGAAACATAAGTCGGAAGCCTTTGAAAAGTTCAAGGAATTCCAGAATGAGGTACAAAATCAACTTGGCAAGAAAATAAAGTTTCTTCGGTCAGACCGAGGAGGCAAGTACATGAGCCATGAGTTTGATGACCATCTAAAGAGTTGTGGAATAGTTCCCCAGCTCACTCCTCCAGGAACGCCGCAGAGAAACGGTGTGTTGGAAAGGAGGAATCGGACCTTGTTGGACATGGTACGGTCAATGATGAGTCGGACAGATCTGCCTTTATCATTTTGGGGTTATTGTCTAGAAACTGCCGCGTTCACACAAACAGAGTACCATCAAAGTCGGTAGAGAGGACACCGCATGAGATGTGGACTGGCAAGAAGCCGAGTTTGTCTTTCCTTAAGATTTGGGGTTGTGAAGCTTTTGTCAAGCGACTTCAGTCGGACAAGCTTACAGCTAAGTCAGATAAGTGTATTTTCGTGGGATATCCGAGGGAAACCTTGGGTTACTACTTCTACAACCGAGAAGAGGGCAAAGTGTTTGTCGCTCGAAATGGTGTCTTCCTTGAGAAAGAGTTTCTCAGTCGGGGAGTCAGTGGGAGTACGGTGCATCTCGAAGAAATTCGAGAGATACCGGCTAGCAGCGAGTCGGCAAAAGCCTTAGAGGTTGAGCCGGACGTGGTACCTGAGCCGGAAATTGCACCGACACTGCGAAGATCGGCCAGATTGCGAAGTGTTCGTGATGTATTGCTGTTAGACAGTGATGAACCGGCAACTTATTCAGAAGCGATGGTAGGTTCTGATTCCGAGTCATGGCTTGGAGCCATGAGATCCGAGCTAAAGTCCATGGATGAAAATCAAGTTTGGAACTTGGTTGATCTGCCAGACAGTGCAAGACCCATCGAGTGCAAATGGGTCTTTAAGAAGAAAACTGATATGGATGGAAATGTTTCTATCTATAAAGCACGGCTTGTCGCGAAGGGGTTCCGACAAGTTCAAGGAGTTGACTACGATGAGACTTTCTCTCCTGTAGCGATGCTTAAATCAGTTCGGATCATGTTAGCTATAGCAGCCTATTTCGACTATGAGATATGGCAGATGGATGTCAAAACGGCTTTCCTTAATGGAAATTTAACCGAGGACGTGTATATGATACAGCCCGAGGGTTTTGTCGATCCGGCTAATGCTTACAAGGTATGCAAACTTCGAAAATCCATTTATGGGTTGAAGCAAGCATCTCGGAGTTGGAACATTCGCTTTGATGAGGTAGTCAAATCGTTTTGCCTCATCAAGAGCGATCATGATTCTTGTTTATACAAGAAGTTTAGTGGGAGCAAAGTAAACTTTCTGATCTTGTATGTGGATGACATATTATTGATTGGAAATGATGTCCAGATGTTGCAAGAGACCAAGGAATCATTGGAAAGGAGTTTTTCGATGAAAGACTTGGGTGAGGCGACTTACATACTAGGAATCCGGATCTATAGAGATAGATCAAAGCGGCTCATTGGATTGAGTCAGAGTACATATTTGGACAAAGTGTTGAAGAAGTTCAACATGGAATCGTCTAAGAAGGGGTTCTTACCGATGTCCCATGGCGTAAAACTTAGCAAGACTCATTGTCCTTCGACAACTGATGAGCAAAGTCGGATGAGTGCGATTCCGTATGCTTCTGCAGTCGGATCCATCATGTACGCTATGATTTGTACTAGGCCGGTTGTTTCCTATGCTCTAAGTGTTGTGAGCAGATACCAAGCTGACCCTGGAGAAATCCATTGGGCAGCGGCTAAAAAGTATTTGCTCTTAATGCTTCTTCATTTGAGAACACTTGATTCTTTTTCTTGCTTCTTATGCTTAACTTAAAGGCGTTAAAGAAAAGTACTTATTGGGAGATAACCCAAAAGTTTTAGATGACTCTTGGAAGTTATTACTTCAGTAATAACCGCTCCATATCCTTTTTTATTTGCCTTTTGTGCCAAGGGTAACCTCTAATGAGAGAGAAGTAATGATTGTGATAGTTGCTGTCCCGAAACAGATTTCTGTGCTTCATCGTAAAAATTCGTGTAAAATCTCTGTAATTCCTTTTGAGGCATGAATTTTTGTGCTTCTGCCATAGGTTGTTATCTAAGTTTAATTAGTTCAACACTTTTCGATTCGAGCAACATAAGGTTTTCGAAAAAATTCGTTGTTCCTGCTGGTCTGTTTTGACAAATTTCTGCCATTTTCCGCATTTGCTTCTTGTTGGTTCCTTTTTGAGTTCTTTTGGGGAATTAAGCTTTTTGAGGGAAGTGCTACAGTAGCTAGTGTTTTAATAGAAGTTTTATTGGTGTTAGAACTGAACCTAAAAGACTTATTATCTTGAGTGCACTAATGTTGCTAATAAAGATTGTGTGAAGTTTTGTATGAAGGAAAAAATTCTGGTGTATGGAAGGAATGAGTAATGAGATGAAGGATAGACTAAAGCTCAATCTTGGAGATGCCATGCGTGTCACCCCAAGATATATCCAAGAAGTACAAGCGTCAAAGCTTGGGGATGCCCAAGGCATCCCCCTCTTCATCAATAAAAATCCTAGGTTTCTTCCAAATGCTTCATTTTTATTGTTTCATGCACAGTTGTGTTGTTCTTGGAGCGTCTTCTTTTTTGTTTTTGTTTTGGTTTTTCGTTTGCTTTGTTTGCTTAGTTTTCTGAATAAATTGGTTGGACCCCTCTTTCATAAATTGGTTTTCAAATAGTTTGGGTTGGATTGGAAAAGAGTAGGGAAGTTCATGCTTAAGTGGTAAAGAGAGCTTGTTTTTTACTGTGGCCTATGCTTTGTCATTCCATGCTTGATATTGTTTTGGCTTTATGCTTAGTATTCTTTGCTATGGCATGACATGTTATAAACTATTGAGATTGCTTAATGTGCCTTGGAAGGATCATGCGTTGTTTTAGCATATTAAAGCATAATATAGTGGTATTCTCCGTTGATACTTTATTTGGGTTGTTTTGGCACATTCTCACACCATGTTATGACTATCCAAGTCACCATAGCCTTGATGATCCTTTAGTTTTCAACTTTTCGTATCACTTTATGCTTTGATCAATGATGTTTTGTCGCTCTGCATGATTATGGCCATTATTGCTCTCTTAGTTTGTCGCTCCCAGTCTTTTGCTAGCCTCCGTAACCAAGTATGAGTTCCACTCATGCATCCAACTCCTTAAACCAAGTTATTCCAAAGATTCCACCATACCTACCTACTAGCATATGCTATTCCAAGTATATTCATATTTTTGTCTACCTTCCAAATTAAACTTGTTATGAGAAAACTAGTGATTAAAGCTCTCACAAACTTGATGGCACACTTTACTTTTCTTGCCTTTAATAAACCTGAACCATTGCGTCCATCTTTGTTGCGTATATGCTTGCGCTTTATAAGTTGAAGTTAGCAGAACCATGTATCATGGGGAACGCTTTTAACATTGCACCTATACTTTGTACCCCGTTGATATCGTGTTCTTTTGCTTATGGATCCCGACGGTGTGAAATAAAAGTGGAACTTGTAAGATCATGGAGTTTGTATGTGTGTTAGAGATACGCCAGGGCCGCTAGCCTAAGCCATGCCTAATCATGGTGGAAACTTGCAGCATCACCATAATGAGCACTCTATGAAGCATCCTCAATAAAAACCTATGCAAATAGCAATAAAAAGATCGTTGAGATGCTCATTGTCTACTTGCCTTGTCATTTTGATTATGGGATAGCTCCTGTATAATGTGCAAGGGGTACCCCGTTGGTGGTTCTCTATGATACATATGTACTTACAATGACAAGAGCTTACTTGTGACTAAAGTTGAGTAGCATGAGGTTCGGTCTTCGTAAGTAAGGGGCATGAGACTTCGGTTTATAACTTGTCAAGCATATCCTCTTAGTTGTGTCACTTTAACCTTAATCACTTCAAGATGCTTATGATAGGGGCAATGAGAGCTGAAAGCTATTAACTACCATAATTTTTGGAAGCTCTTTATGAAACTTGAATCCCTACTTCCTTCTATGAAGGCCTTTCTTTTACTCTTTTATGTTGAGTCTCCACCTTCTATCTTCATGGACCTACTTTGAGAGCATAGTGGCCATTCTTAGTTCTATGTGCATTGTCCCAAGACTTATTGATTGATGCATAGCTTTGGTATTGCTTGTTTTAAACTATTTATATCTAGTCACTCTTATGAACTTTGAAGGTGTCCTATGCATTTATGTTTGCTACTCTATGAGGGACAAGTTGAAGACTACCATGCTATGTTTTCTTTATGTGAAACAAACAAATGTCTTGCAAAGCATTGTTATTCATGAATCTTTTGTTTGTGCCTTTTCATGTTGCAACATAGTTGCTTTGTCTTATTGTTAGAACTTTTTCTTTCATGTTATGATTGAAGTACTATGATCCCATCTTTGAATGTTTTACAAATACTTTGATCAAGTTTATGATGGTGCATGTCACCTCAAAAATTATTCTTTCTTTTTATCACTTACCTACTCGAGGACGAGCAGGAGTTAAGCTTGGGGATGTTGATACGTTGCAAACGTATCCATAATTTTTGATGTTCCATGCTTGGTTTTATCTATTTTCTTGTGTTTTGTCCACACTTTGGAGTACTTTTCATATGATTTCTTGGACTAACCTATTAACAAGAGCCACAGTGCTAGCTGCCTGTTTTGTGCTGTTTTTGGTTCCAGGAAAGTCAGAAAATGAATATTCTTGGAATTGGACGGGACAAAAGCCAAAGTCAGTTTTTCACCGAGGCACGCCAGGAGCTAGAATACGAGACGGAGAGGGGCTGGCGCCCGGCCACATCACCTGGCCACACGGCCAGGCCTGGCCCGCACCAGGGGGTGGTCTGGCCGCCCCAAGAACCCCCTCAGCCTCTCCTTCCACCTATAAGTTTCCTCCGATACCAAAACCCTAAGTATGTGATCAAAAATTCCACGAAAGAGTCTGTAGCCACTGTCATCTCCATCCCTAGATCGGGAGGGATCTGAAGCTCTTCCCGGCACCCTGCCGGAGAGGGGAATTCACCCTGGAGGCCTTCTTCATCACCATGCAAGCCTCCGGTGTGATGCATGATTAGTTCATCCTTGGACTACGGATCCATGTAGTAGCTAGATGGCTGGTTCTCCTCCTTTGTGCTATCATGTTTAGATCTTGTGAGCTCCGTTCATGATCAAGATCATCTATTTGTAATTCTGCATGTTGTGTTTGCGGGAATCCGATGGATATTGAGATTCTATTTTAGATTGATTATTGATTCTATCATGTCTTTGTTATTTGTGATCTTGCATGCCTTCTGTTGTTAGTAGCTATCTTGGCCAAGTAGATGCTAGCAACTCCAAGAGTTAGTATTTATACTCAATAGTGGGTTCATGCCTCTGGTAATCTAGGGAAGTGACAGAAATCTCTAAGGTACTAGATGTGTTGTTGTAACTAGGGAGAAAACAGCAATCCTTTGTTCATAGAACAATCGTATTGTTTACTTTATATGGAATTCGTAATACAATTATCCATTGCTTGCAACTTAATATTGGAGGGGGTTCATAACCTGAAGGTGGATTATTAGTCATAGATGCAGTTGGATTACGGTCTATGTATAATGTTGTAATGCCCAATCGAATCTCAAAGGAGTCAAGCTGAGTAGTATTTGCTTGTATGCTTTCTCGATGTTTGTCAATTGCCCCGCTGTAATTTGTTCACCCAACATGTTATCTATCTTAAGGAGAGCCACCTCTAGTGAACTATGGACCCCGGTCCTTTCTTTTACCATCAATCTACAATCAACTATTTACTGCTTGTGTTTACTTTCTACAAACTATTACTTTCTTCCACTTGATATGTTTAATCCTTTGTTTTCAGCAAAAACCGGTGAGATTGACAACCTCATCACAAGTTGGGGAGAGAGTTCTGTGGTTGTGTTGTGCAGGTCTCCAGGTTGCTGCTGGCACCGTAGTGCTCCCTGCCAAAGTTCAGCTAGCTACACCTTTGGGGTGTTTCCTTGCTCCTACTGGATTGATAACCTTGGTTTCATAACTGAGGGAAACTTACTGTTGTGCTCATCATACCTTCCTCTTGGGGTTCCCAAACGAGCTCGTTA
The DNA here is from genome assembly GCA_910589775.1 of Avena eriantha. Classification (NCBI taxonomy): domain Eukaryota; kingdom Viridiplantae; phylum Streptophyta; class Magnoliopsida; order Poales; family Poaceae; genus Avena; species Avena eriantha. The sequence continues at coordinate 94,608,240 of OU342742.1, forward strand.
GTACATGAGTCAGCAGTTGACTTGGCACATGCTTACACCATGTTAAGACTATGAACCTGTCGCTTTAGCCTCTATGATCATTTAGTTTATGACTTGTAATATCACTTTATGCTTTAATTAATAATGTTTTGTCGCTTTGCATGATTATGGCCATTATTGCTCTCTTAGTTGGTCGCTCCTAGTCTTTTGCTAGCCTCCACATGTACCAAGTATGAGTTCCATTCGTGCATCCAACCCCCAAGAAAACCAAGTTATTCCAAAGAGTCCACTATAAATTCCTATGCATGGTGTGTTACACCATTTTAAGTATATTCATGTTTTTATCTACCTTCCAAATTAAACTTGTTATGAGAAAATTAGTGATTAAAGCTCTCACAAACTTGATGGCACACTTTACTTTCTTGCACTTAATAAACTTGAACCATTGTGTCCATCTATGTTGCCTATATGCTTGCGCTTTATAAGTTGTGAATTAGCAGAACCATGTTGTCATGGGGAACGCTTTCAACATTGCACTTATTATTCAGTTGATATCATGTTCTTTTGCTTATGGATCCCAGCGGTGTGAAATAAAAGTGGAGCTTGTAAGATCATGGAGTTTACATGTGTGTTAGAGAAATGCCTGGGCGGCTAGCCAAAGCTATGCCTAATCATGGTGGAAACTTGCAGCATAACCATAGTGAGCATTCTATGAAGCATCCTCAATAAAAACCTATGCAAATAGCAAATAAAAAGATCGATGAGATGCTCATTATATGTTTCCTTGTCATTTTGATGTGGGATAGCTCCTGTATCATGGGGCAAGGGGTACCCCGTTGGCGGTTCTCTATGATACACATGTACTTACAATGATAAGAACTTACTAGTGACTAAAGTTGAGTAGCATGAGGTTCGGTACTCGTAAGTAAGGGGCATGGGATTTTTAACTTATAACTTGTCAAGCATATCTTTATATTTGTGTCACTTTAACCTTAATAACCTCAATATGCTTATGATAGGGGCAATGAGAGCTAAAAGCTAATAAGTACCATACTTTTTGGAAGCTCTTTATGAAACTTGAAATCCCTGCTTCCCTCTGTGAAGGGCCTTTCTTTTTAATTTTATGTTGAGTCTCCATCTTCTATATTTATGCACCAGTTGAGAGAGCATAGTGGTCATTCATAGTTTAATGTGCATTGTCCTAAACCTTGTTTATTGATTCATAACTTTGATATTGCTTGTTCTTAAATTATTTGTATCTAGTCACCCTTATGAACTTTGAAGGTGTCTTATGCATTTATGTTTTACTATACCATGAGGGACAAGCTGAATACCACTCTTATTAAGTTTTCTATATGTGAAACAAACAAACGTCTTTCAATGCATTGTTATTCATGATTTTTTGTTTGTACCTTTTCATGTTACAACATAGTTACTATGTCTTATTGTTAGAACTCTATCTTTCATGTTCATGTTTAGAGTACCTTGATCCCAACTATCAAAGCTTTTAAAATAATGATGAGCAGGATTGTGTTGTCTGCATCTCACCTAAAAAATTATATTGTTTTTATCGTTTACCCACTCCAGGACGAGCAGGAACTAATCTTGGGGATGTTGATACGTCCATAACGTATCTATAATTTTTGATGGTTTTATGCTAATTATATGCTTTTGACTCTCCTTTTTGTATAAAGTTTATGGTTTATTTGGACTAACCTACTAATAGTTGCAAAAGTGCACATTGTTCTTGTTTTACACTTTGATGTGTAGGAATTACCAAGAATACAAGTGGAAACATTGTTGGAGTCAAATTGGGATTTTTTTTCAGAAATCTGTCTCAGAACTCTTTCTGAAGATGGTCACGTTTCGGGTCGACAACAGCGTCAAACAGAAAACTCTTAAACTACAAAGTTGTTCTAAATTTTGCGGCAAACATCCTGGACATAAAATTTAGCTGATTCCGGGCTCGGACGAGCCCGCTAGGCCCAATTTACTGCAGCCCAAGATGGGGTGACGGGAATCCGAGAAGCTATATAAAGGAAGGAAACCTAATTCGCCAAGGACACCTCCACCCACAAATTTCCAGCCGCCAAAGCCACATTTTTGCCTCCCCCATGGATCCCATCTCCATCGGGGAGGGCTCCCAAGAAGCCATGAAGGAAGAGGGCTAAGGGGCGGTGCCCCCCCATGATACAGGCGGCGGGGAAGGAGTCCCTCGCGCCGCCGCCGCCGCCACCGCCGCCCTCTTCACCATAACCTAATCCTCCTAGTATGCAGTGGTTCATCCTCCCACACACCTCTATACCGTCCTATGTAAACATGGTGTTTGATGTTATAAGTTATAATCCTATGATCTATGTCATGTTTGTGTAGTTTCTTTGTTCTTAGATTGAATGGTTGAACGTCTTTGGTTCATTAGAGTTGTACGTTGATATGGTATAGTCCTTTGGTGTCCATTATATTTGTGCGCACATGTATTAAACATCATAGGGTTTGTAGTATGTGTAAAAGGATGGGGGAAGTTCTGCCGGAGTGACAGAAACCTGAGGACGCGAACCGGAATGTTGCACGTATGGGAGTAAGAGGACCATTAAACTTAAGGCTATGGTTGGGGAAACCTTAGTGTATTGTTAGTATTTACAGATGTTTGCTACCAATCTAATCATATAGTATATGTAATTCCAAGTAGTGAAGCACATGTATATTTAGCCTCTCCCACATAGAAAACTGCATTGAAGACAATGAACCCGATCTATTCGCTATTTAAACTTGGACAAAGCCACCACAATTACCACCACTATTCCACACTCATGGTTCTGTTAGTTTAGTGTATTTTATTGCTGCAGCAACTAGCTTTACTTTCTTGTTATTTACTATCATGCAAAGCTATCTCTAGTACTCGTATTGTTGCTCTAGTTTTATTTCCTAGATAATGCAAACGTTTAGTGTGCGTAGAGTTGTATTAGTGGTTGATAGAACTTGAGAGAACATTTATCCTACCTTTAGCTCCTCGTTGGGTTCGACACTCTTACTTATCGAAAAGGCTACACACGATCCCCTATACTTGTGGGTTATTAGATACCACTGTTGGGTTCGCAACATAGAAAACGAAAAATTTCCTACGATGTGAACAACTAAGCACCAAGATCTATCTACCTAGATACAATCAACATGTGGATTTATATCCATAGAGAACTTACCCTTGAAGAGCGACAAAGTGTTACGAGATTAATCTCGTGGATGATGTCGTTTACTTACCGATCTCAAGATCATGAGGAAGTCCATCACCACAACTCAATAGTGCATTCATGATCGCACAGATGTCCGGTCCTCTGACAACCTCTGCGTCCTCGCTCTAGCAAAGTAGCAGAAGCACCAACTCCTCCACACAAATCCACCGGAAACATGTTCTTCGCAAATACGAAGCCATGGGGGAATATTCTAGAGGGGAGAGAGATCTTTCACGAGAAGGTGTGAAGTGAGAGGAGGAGGCCTTTTATAGGGGGAGGGGAAGCCCCTCCCATGGCGAGCGGCCAAGGTGGTGTCCCGACCTCTCCCTTCATTCATCTAGGTGGAGCTTTCACTCACATAAACTCCCTCCACTCACACTTCCGCTCACATGCATTAAATTTTCACCAAATTTAATGTATCTCTCATTTAATAAAACTCTTTTATTTATTTTATGCTGAATTTTGTTAATTACTTTAATTAACAAACATTCACATAAAACACGTTGCAACATTTTGATATCACATGCAGAACCAATTTTAGCAATTTCACTCGAAACAATTTCGGTGTCCATCCAAATAATTCCAGCGCTTTAATAATCTTTCTCTAGAAAATATTTTCTCCAAATGGTGTCGGTATCCCTTAAGTGTGTCACCCTACGGTTCAAGAATAATGCAGACATGATCGATACCCCTCTTCGATCAATAATCATCAGCAGGACCAGGAGATCCGTACCGACTTCCACACATTCAACGATAGTGATCATGAGAACCTTTAATGTTTGTAACTAAATATATTACATGTCCGATATTCGATCATCGGTATCGCCATACTTAGTTTGATCTCGTTACCAACAAGTACTCTTTACTCATTCCCCTGATATAACACTCTAGTAATCTTATCAGTTGCTTGCAAGCAGCGGGACCGGAGATCCGTACTGACTCCCACACATTCAACGATGACTCTAGTGATCGTGAGAACCTTTAACGTTTGTAACCAAATATATTACATGTTCGAGATTCGATCATCGGTATCGCCATACTTAGTTTGATTTTGTTACCAACAAGTACTCTTTTGTCATTCCTGTGATATAACACTCTAGTAATCTTATTAGTTGCTTGCAAGCTATGTCAATGTGATATCACCAAGAGGGCCCAGAGTATATATATCCGTCATCGGGATAGACAAATCCCACTCTTGATCCATGCGACTCTACGGAACACTTTCAGAGTATCTAAACCCACCTTTATTGCTACCTTGTTATGGTGTGACGTTTGATGTTATCAAATTACTCTTTCGGTGTTAGTGATTGACATGATCTCATGGTCTAAGGACTAAAGTTACTTTGTATGATGTTATAGTAATTTAAACATAATGACTCTGATCGTATTACTATACTTCGGTTGAATGTTCATCACATCATTCCACCAATGTTGTGACCTTGTTATTAACAACATCCAATGTCCATGATCAGGAAACCTTGATCATCTTGTTAATCGACGAGCTACTTTATATGAGAGGCATAACTAGGAACTCTATATTTGTTTATTAAACACACATGTATTAACATTTCCAGTTAATACAATTATAGTGTGACACCCCTAGGATTAAGGCTAGACAAATCCCATAAATTTGTCTAATATAAGCCTAACCTAAATCTCGGAAGCATGCAGAGAAAGAATCGGTAACACAATAGTGACCCTACGACACAAAAGTTATTACAGAGAGCTCATAATTGAGCAAAGAACTAAAATATTACAAGCAGAGGTCACTGACCACAAACATCAAACAACTGAAGGCAAATTATGCTATTAAGTATAGCAAACTTAACAAGTGGCCTAAGAGGCCTGAAGCATAATGATGACGTCCCAATCCATAGATTCTAGGTTGCCGACCGGGAACGCTAAGCTACTCATCGATGTCGATGCTGTAAAGAACTCATCTTCTATGATAACACTCACCTGCTGCAAAAGTATCAACAAAACAAGGCTGAGTACAGGGTGTACTTCCGCAAGACTTATGGTTGGTGGGGTTATTTTGCATCAAGCTATCTTTCTTTGTAAAAGAGAGAAAGGAGAAGCTCAACTAATGGAACTGTTTAAAAGGATATAAGAAAATGATATCTCTAGCTTTGATCTTCTTTGATATCCACCAAATATTTATCAGCTGAACCTACTAACTAGGATCACCCCCTCAATCCCTGGGGAAGCATCCTTAAGCACACCTCACTTCTCTTATCAAGTTTTACGATTAGGTTACAGTTCTCTATGATCTTTGAATCAATTCCCAAGTCGTCCATAACCGTGGACACGACTTTTTGAAAAGATTAATAACCCTATAGGGGTGCACAACTTTACACACACGTACCAACCTCCTCTTAATGCCAGATATCATTAGCCCTCTTCCTTGGAAGTCCTGTAGAGAGCGGTTGGACACTACATTTACCTTGCTTTCGCCGAGACCATGAGTCACGCCCTAAGGAGATGCCACCGTAACAGGTCAAGTCCCGAAGTCGGTCCCTAGATATGTGAACAAGGTTTGAGATTACGGAGGCCGTGCCTCTCCCATTCCCTGCCACGCTTACCTACCTGTATGAATGCACCTCCTTCACCTCCTTCAAGAACGACCAAAATGCATATGTTGAATGGAATGCCCGAACTATGTGACTCATGGAATCTACTAGGCAAGTTAGTTGGCCGAGGGGGTTTCCAGTCCCCTGTGTGGCTGTACACTCGTCTTGGTTCAAGAGGCAAGAACTCAGGTCCTAGTGGTGGCAAGTATGGGACTACAAAACCACAACCCGACGTGGCCTCCCATACAAGCCTTAGCAGGTTTAACTTTCATCTCTAATCATACCACGTCATCCTTTCATACTAGGTTCATTCGCAACTTTGATTCATCAACAGGATGGACCCGCGGTAACAACTAAGCTTGGCTAAGCACAACAAATATAAATATCTCTAGTGAATCTCATAAGCCAAACCCTAGTTATGCTAGGATCAGTAGATCAGGGAGTATAGGCTACAAAGGTAGCATGCATTAGATAGGATTACTCTATTATCGATAAAAGACTTTGGAATTGTATGCACATGACAAGAATGAAATTCTTCGAAAGCATAGAATTATATCATGTGTGGATTTTTGCTTGCCTTTGCTTGTTGATACTCAGATCTAGAACTTCAGGTTCATCTTCTTGGCACTGTTTGTCGATATCCTTCGATGGTGTTTATCTCGGTCTTCGATCTTGATCTCGATATCGTATTCTATCGGGAAAAAACAAATCACCGGAAAGAAAGGGAAACAATCAACACATGGCATCGATGCAATGCTCAACCAAGGATGATGATATCATGAGTTAAATTGTGTTTAAATGGAACCCTGAAGCATGTTTGGCAATTTAAGCAGGGTCCGAGTGGTACAAACCCTAGAATAGGGAGAACCTCGAAATCACCTAAGGGGGTTCATTTGTTCTTCTAATTTAACTTGCAATTGAAGTTGTTGGAAAATGCATGATTATGATTCTATTGGATAGATCTCATTTTTCTGAACATTTTGATATATTATACATATTTTTCTGACTTAAAATGAATTAGTTATGATTTCTTTCTCAATTTAAATTAATTTTAAATCATTTTAAAACAATGAAACATTTTCGGAATATTATAAATTATTATACAACTGGCCCCACATGTCAGACTTTTATTAATTTTAGAAATTAATTTCCAAAAGGAATAAATCCCTGACAGACTAGGCCCACCTGTCAACATTTTTATTTAATAAAACAATTATAGAAATTATAAAACAAAATAAAAAGGCTTTATGACGTAGGCATGACATCATGCTAACGTCAGCCGTGGATTGATCCTCAGATCATTGAATGATCGAGCAATCCGGAGCTTGCGGGGTGTTGCAATGGGATGCGTTGGAACGAGCATGTCGAGGTGGACCAGAAGGTGGTGGTGCCGCCCGGAAATGGTTGTCGGAGCGACAACCACAACAATGACTGGCGATGGCGCGTGGTGGTTCTCGTCGAGACGGTGAACCAAGGTAGGAGGAGGATAGAGGAAAGGTTCCTGAGAACCGCTAGATTACCAGGAGGCTGATGGTAGGCTCGGAGAGGCCATGCGAGGTCGGGCAGAGGAGGAGAAGAGGTTGATTGTGTCGTTGATTGCGGGCATGCCGGCTCGATTCCGTTGGTGAACTGGAAGAGGACGATGAGGTGGATCCAATGGTGGCCTCAACTGGGTGGCAGGAGCTCGGGAACGGCGGCGCGAAGCGGCGATTGCTTGCTAGGGTTTCGGTCAGGAGAGGAACGCGAGAGGGAGAAGAAGAGGGAAATTGGTGCACGGCTAGGGTTACTCACAACAACCTAGGGGTCTTGTAGAAGTCTGGGGTGGCGATGGTCATCATGGCGCGGTCGGCGGCATCGGGCAGCCTCAGACGCGCCAGGCAGCTCCTTCCTCCGACGGAGGGAGACGACGAGGAAGAAAAAGGCCAAAGGGGTACTAGGCTGTTGACGGACTGACTTGGGCCGGGTTGGGTTGCGCCTGGGCTGCTGGTGGCGGCAGATAGAGGGGGGGAGGAGAGATGGGCTTCGGCCCAGGGTAGGTTAGGATCAGTTTTTATTTCAGAAACCTTTTTCTATTTAGTTTTCTCTCTTTAGTTCTCTCTTTTCTCTGTTCTAATTTCAAATACAAAACTATTTTGAAGATTTTCCAAAATACCAGGGTTTTGTAAAATATGGAAATACAGCAGGGGCCCTTGTATTCAGTTTGGGCTCCATAATTTTGGTAGTTTTCGAAATACAAAACCTTTTGAATGGATTTTCAAAGAGTAAAGGGAGTTAGGGTTTTGCATATTTTCTTTACTTTCATGCATTTTCAAATATGATGCTCATGCTATGCACACTCAAACCCTAATTAGAGATTCATTAAAAGTAGGGGTGTTACATATAGAATGCAAAATAATCATCTATCATATATTTGGAATAAGATAATAACAACTTTATTATTGCCTCTCAGACATATTCCCTTCAGCCACAACCAGCCAAGAAGGCAGCAGCAGGAAATAGCCCCAACATCTTGCAAACACGGGTCCAACGTGAAAGAAAAAATGCGAATAAGAAAAGCTAAAGAAAGAAAACAACGTAATAAAAAGGAATAAAAACAAAAAAAGGCCAAAAGCAGAAATAGTCGCCCGCAACCAACACACTCACCTCCCACCATTGCATGTGGGAAACGCCCACACGGTGCATAAAAAACACATTCCGATTTTCTCAGTGCGCTTGTGTGAACGTGCTACTGCCAGTCGGACGGTAACACATTCACATGAACACGCTGAGAAAACATTGTGGTTGTCTTCCTAGGTCAAGGATTGTCCCTCGCCATTCGCTCCAAAAAATGTAACCAGAGAAGCAGACGCGCACTACCATGACTAGCACACCGCTGCGTGGTAGGATGCAAGAGAGACGATAGCGACTACCTGCATGTTGTTTCTGCTCACGGTCATGGGTAGCGCTAGATCCGGGTGTGATCACCGGACTGAGGCATGCCACTGACCACGCGGGCGAGAGGAAGCTGCAGCGGTGGTGGAAGAAGAAAATGTTCTAGGAGAAAAAAGTTCCACGGATTGTCTTCTATAGCCGAAGCATGGCTAGGGCTTCTCGGTAACCTCGAGTGCTACTGATTACGATGCCATCTCGGCTGCTGACGGGACCCATGGTACCTTCTGGCTGCAAGAACCCACGTCCATACATAGTTTCCTTACCTAGCACGGCTCAAAAACAGAACCCACCACATGAACATGCCCTGATAAGCAGCCGCCTGCTACAGCCTACTGATGACCCACAAGTATAGGGGGTGTATCGCAGTATTTTCGAGGGAAGTGAAACCCAATTTATTGATTCGACACAAGGGGAGCCAAAGAATATTTATAAGCCTTAACAACTGAGTTGTATATTCAGCTGCACCTAGAAACAATCTTGCTCATAGCAGTTTATTAGTAGCAACAGTTTTGTAGTAGCAATAGCAAAGTAATAATAGTAGTGAAAGTAAAGACAGTAGTAAAGATTGCAGTAAATAGTAGGATTAAAGCACGACAGGCATAGGGATGGATGGACGGGCGATGCATGGACAAGACAATTCATATGGCAATCAAAACATAGGGCATTTGCAGATAAATAAGATAAAGCATCCAAGTACTAAATAATCATAGGCATGTGTTCCATATATAGTCATACGTGCTCCCAATGAGAACTTGCACAACATCTTTTGTCCTGCCATCCCGTTTGTAGCGGGGCCTCAAGGGAACTACTGGCAATTAAGGTGCTCCTTTTAATAGAGCACCGAAGCAAAGCATTAACACTCCATGAACACATGTGATCCTCACATCAAAGCCATACCCTTCGGTTATCCCGATTGCTGTCACTTCGGGGCCTTTGGTTCTAGACAACAATACGTGTATACAACTTGCAGGTAAGACCATAAACAATACTATCATAATGAATCAATAACATGCTCAGATCTGAAATCATGGCAGTCGGGCCCTAATGACAAGCATTAAGCATAACAAGTTGCAACAAAGTCAAAAAGCACTAATAGTAGATACTAGGCACCATTCCCTAACAATCTGATGCCATTACATGAACGATCTCATCCAATCCCTACCATCCCCATAGCCTACATCGGGGGATTACTCACTCATGGATGGGGGAAACATGGATGGTCGATGGAGAAGCGATGGTGATGATGATGGCGATGATCTCCTCCAATTCCCCGTCCCGACAAGGTGCCAGAACGGTGTTTCTGGTTCCGTTTCGCGGAATCTGGTGGTGGCGGCGCAACGGAACTCTTTTTGGAAAAACGTCAACCCCCCCTGGATTTTTAGGTCAGGAGGCAACTTATAGGCAAAGAGGGAGGCCGAGGGGGTGACCGAGGTAGCCACACCACCCCCAGGTGCGGCCTGGCCTGGCCCGCCCGACCAGGTGGTGTGGGCCCCCCTCCGTCTCGTCTTCTAGCTCCATGAGTCTTCTGGTGAAATAGGATTTTTGGCATATTTTCCGGGATTTTTGCTGATAGTTGATTTTCTGCACAAAAACTAGACACCAAGGTAATTCTGCTGAAAACAGCGTCAGTCCGTGTTAGTTGTATCCAAATCACACAAGTTTAGAGGAAAAACAATAGCAAAAGTGTTCAGGAAAGTAGATACGTTTTGGACGTATCAACTCCCCCAAGCTTAGCTTATTGCTTGTCCTCAAGCAATTCAGTTGAAAACTGAGTGCGATAAAAGAGACTTTCACGAACACATTTGCTTCATAAGATGTATATATTCTCAGCATATGATCAACTACTCAGGCAATTCATAATAAAGAGTATGCAACTAAGTTTACTTAATAGTCATTGCAAGCTATGAAGAGATTCCAACTCAAAAATAGTAAGTAGCATGAAACATAAATATAAGCAACATTGCAATGCTCATAAAAAGGTATGATAGAGTGGTATCTCGCTTGCCTTTGATTGTAGAGTAAACATAAATGCTGAGGCACCTCTGAAGTTCAAGTTAAGACTAGAAGTAAATATATTAAAGATACAAGCATCAAAGTCATGACACAATTAATCAAGTTTTGAGACAAGCACATTACATTAAGAATGACAACTATGCTCTCAAGAAAGTGCTCATAGAATGGGTGGTGACTCAACAAATAAATAAAAAGGTTTTGAATAGTTTGAAAGGCTTCCAAATGCTGAAAGTATGGTACTTGTTAGCTTTGAGCTCTCATTGCCCCTATCATAAGCATCTTTAAATGGTTAAGGTGAAAGTGAGGTCCAATCTGAGTTATATGCTTGGCAGACTATAAACTAGAAATCTCATGTCCCTTGAGTATGAGGGCCGCTCCTCATGCTACTCAACTTTAGTTACCGGTAAGTTCTTGTCATAGTAAATACATGTGTATCATAGAGAACCGCCAACGGGGTACCCCTTGCCCGATGATACGGAAGAATCCCCATATCAAAATGACAAGGCAAGCAGACAATGAGCATCTCAGCAATTTTTTTATTTACCATGGGAATATGGTGCTTTTTTCTCTCTTTCCTCTTTTCTCATATCTCCTTTTTTTCTTTTTATCCTTTTCTCAATATCTATCTCTTTTTTATAAGAAGAATGCTTCATAGATGCTCATTATGGTTACGTTGCAGGTTTCCACCATGATTAGGCATGGATTAGACCGGCGGCCCAAGCGTTTCTCTAACACACATAGATAACTCCATGGACTTACAAGCTCCCCTTTTATTTCACACCGACGACATCCGCAAACAAAAGAGCATGATATCAACTGGGTATATATTTACAGGTGTTGAAAGCATTCCCTGTGACAGCATGGTTATGCTAATCCCTAGCCTATAATTTGCAAGCATATAACTTTCATGGACAGTCACAATGGTTCAGGTTTATTAAATGCAAGAAATAAAGTGTGCCATCAAATTCGTGAGAGCTTTACTAACTAACTTTCTCATAACAAGAAAACATTTTATTTGGAAAAAACAAGGCATATTGAATATGCGCGGAATAGCAAATGATGCTAATAGGTAGGTATGGTGGACACTTTTGGCAATATTGGTTTTGGGGAGTTGGAAACACGAGTAGAGCTCATACTCAGTGTAGGTGAAGGCTAGCAATAGTAAGGAAGCGACAAACGAGAGAGCAATAACCGTCATAATCATGCTTGCAACAGAATAGGACTAATCATGGCATGAAAGTGATTCAAGCCCCTAAGGCAAAATAATTCATCGAGGCTTAACTGATTATTGTTTCAGTCATATGCATGCATGAGCATGTGCCAAGTCAATCCAAGTGAAACATTCAGAGGAGGATACCACAGTGTCATACCAAGTTATGAATAGAACAATGCAAGCAAACATTCATATGACATGCTACAAACTATTAGCAAGCTGGAGCTAATCATAAGAAAACAAGAATTACTAAGCATCCATAAATAACACACACCTTACATGAATAGACTAAGCATGCCCCCAATGATGAGTATATGTAAAAAAATGAAAACAAATAGAGTTCGTTACCAGCCTCTTACCACACCTCAAGTTGTTATTAATCCTCATTATCGCCCTTCACTTGTGTGGCTTGAATAATAACATGAAACTAAATTCCACAGTGGACTGCTGAACCCTGCAACAAACTTCACAAAACCAGAGAAGAACAACATTTTTTTGGTGTTTTTGATTTTTAAAAGCAAGAACCAAATGGAAGAACAAACAAAGCAAAATCTTTTTGTTTTTTTCCGAATAGTTAAGACAAAGCAAAAAGGAAGAAGCAAACCAAGGCAAAAAGAAAAAGAAGCAAACATAGAGAAACAACGAAAATATTTTTGGTCTTTTTGTGTTTTAGAAAGCAAAAGCAAAGGAAGGATGAAAACTAAAAGAGAGCGAAGCATGGATGTACAAAGTACCGACTAAACATGATATGGAGATGAGTGTGATGTCGGTGTACCTCCCCCCAAGCTTAGGCTTTTGGCCTAAGTGGGTATCAATCCCAAGCTGGCCAAGATGTAGCGCCTCCGTAGTACGGCGAGGAGGTACCCTCGTCCTGGTACGAGCTCTAGGACGCCCCACCATAGTGCGCAGAGTAGTCGTAAGAAGGCACATCCTCCCCGGCAACGGCGCCAGAAAATAGTCTTGATGACCCAAAAGTATAGGGGGTGTATCGCAGTATTTTCGAGGGAAGTGAAACCCAATTTATTGATTCGACACAAGGGGAGCCAAAGAATATTTATAAGCCTTAACAACTGAGTTGTCAATTCAGCTGCACCTGGAAACAATCTTGCTCACAGCAGTTAATCAGTAGCAATAGTTTGTTAGTAGCAATAACAAAGTAATAACAGTAGTGAAAGTAAAGAAAGTAGTAAAGATTGCAGTAAACAGTAGGATTAAAGCGCGGTAGGCATAGAGATGGATGGACGGGCATTTCTTGGACAAGACAATTCATATGGCAATCAAAACATAGGGCATTTGCAGATAAATAAGATAAAGCATCCAAGTACTAAATAATCATAGGCATGTGTTCCATATATAGTCAGACATGCTCGCAATGAGAACTTGCACAACATCTTTTGTCCTACCAGCCCGTTTGCAGCGGGGCCTCAAGGGAACTACTGGTAATTAAGGTGCTCCTTTTAATAGAGCACCGAAGCAAAGCATTAACACTCCGTAATCACATGTGATCCTCACATCAAAGCCATTCCCTCCGGTTATCCCGATTGCTGTCACTTCGGGCCCTTTGGTTCCGGACAACAATATGTGTACAACTTGCAGGTAAGACCATAAACAATACTATCATAATGAATCAATAACATGTTCAGATCTGAAATCATGGCACTCGAGCCCTAGTGACAAGCATTAAGCATAACAAGTTGCAACAAAGTCAAAAAGCACTAATAGTAGAAACTAGGCACCATTCCGTAACAATCTGATGCCATTACATGAACGATCTCATCCAATCCCTACCATCCCCATAGCCTACATCGGGGGATTACTCACTCATGGATGGGGGAAACATGGATGGTCGATGGAGAAGCGATGGTGATGATGATGGCGATGATCTCCTCCAATTCCTCGTCCCGGCAAGGTGCCAGAACGGTGTTTCTGGTTCCGTTTCGCGGAATCTGGTGGTGGCGGCGCAACGGAACTCTTTTTGGAAAAACGTTAACCCCCCTGGATTTTTAGGTCAGGAGGCAACTTATAGGCAAAGAGGGAGGCCGAGGGGGTGACCGAGGCAGCCACACCACCCCCAGGTGCGGCCTGGCCTGGCCCGCCTGACCAGGTGGTGTGGGCCCCCCTCCGTCTCGTCTTCTAGCTCCATGACTCTTCTGGTGAAATAGGATTTTTGGCATATTTTCTGGGATTTTTGCTGATAGTTGATTTTCTGCACAAAAACTAGACACCAAGGTAATTCTGCTGAAAACAGCGTCAGTCCGTGTTAGTTGTATCCAAATCACACAAGTTTAGAGGAAAAAAGAATAGCAAAAGTGTTCAGAAAAGTAGATACGTTTTGGACGTATCACCTATGGTGCCAAATTGGCCACCTACGCTACCAGACACGCTTTCTGTGGCGATAACCTGTGCCAAGCTAAAGCCTAAGCTGCAACGTCAACTTACAGCAGGCCTCACTTCCATGACAAACCATGCACAACTACGGTCTAAGATTCCACGTTGCCACTCGGTGGACCCGCTGCGACGAAAAATCGCGTACAACTAGGTTCTACCATGCAACGGTGGCCTAGACGGTCCCCATGCCCACGAGAAACCGCGGCCATCATGGGCTAACGACACCATGTTGGCTTCCAGCGGACCCCGCAATCCTGCGGTCACGGAGGCGTATCGTGATCACGTCGGAAATACCTCTCACCGAGCGTGGTACTGCCCGCGTATGCTGATGGCAGGCCCGGTCCACCATGCAGCTCTCACCGAGTGTGGCACTCCCCGCATATGCTGATGGTGGGGCCAGGGCACGCGCACAGTCCACCATACGTCGAGCAAGGTTCCTGCGAGGCGCACCCGCCCGCGACCCAAATAGCAATCTAGGGTCGAAAGCGGACGCCAAAGATCGCTGAACGCGGGATTGGACTTATTTTTTGGTCTAGACGAAATTTCTTAACCATGAATCGTCGGCATCCTAGGGAGGAAAAGAATCAGGGCGACATGGATAGTAGTTTTGACTGAAACAATCTAGCACTATTATTTACTCCTAACAGTCCACAACCAAATAAACAATATAGTCCATAGGCAAACATAGTTCAGAATCAAACATGCTAACAAATTAAACCCTAGGTAGGCCTAGCCGGTTTAGTTCATTGCACCCTAGAGGAACCAACGGCCAGCTACCCCTTGTGGGCTTCTGGCCGACTAGACTAGGCCCGACATGCATAAAGCATTGAGTATCAAGACCTGGCTAACTGCATTGCCCAGCCGGTCGTCTCAAGTGTAGAAGAGAAAAAGCCCGGTTGGGGGCATGACATACTCTATAGTAACGCGTACACCCCTACCGTATCGACAAGACAGGCCAATGGCTCTACACTATGCACACGATGTCCGTCTGACAGGACACTGTACCCATGTTGTATGTTTAGTGCGCCACTGTAGCTGACTATATGCCTGGATCCCACCGGTTGGGCACCACCAGCTGGTCGTCACCTTGTATTGTAGACCCCAACATGTATATATAAGGGATGGGAGGGCCTCTAGAGCAAGGTTGATCTCTCCAGTTACCCATTTTCCTAGTTTCTTCTAGATACATCCCAAGGAACCCATGTATTGTATACTCGCCATTACCATATAGAGAGTTTTTACAGGAGTAGGGGTTTTATCACACCACGAGGGCCCTGAACCTGGGTACATTGTTGTCTCTCGGTCTATCTTCCTAATCCCGCTTGCATAAGCCATCACTAGCCCTAATTACTCCTTCTTAAGCCATACTGGTGGTACTGTCATGTTCCACGCCGCGACAGTTGGCGCCCACTGTGGGGCAAGCTACAACGACTGGAGTTACCTTCCGCATGGGACTTCCTCTCATCACCGGCGAGCGCATCCCTTATGAACTCATGCTCATGCTCATGTCCTTTGACTACGACATCAACAACTCATCCTACTTTGCCGAATAGACCTTTCCCGAGGATGATCCATTCTCCACTTTGGCGACCACCGCATCTACATCGCCATCATTGCCGAGGAGTTCCCTGGGAAGGTCCTCAGCTTTTCCAACCTTCCGCTGATGACTTCATGAGCACAGATCGTTTGTAGCTAGTTTTGAAATAAAGATATCGATCCCATAGGGAGCAGGAGTCTGAAGTCTAATAACTCTTGGAATAAATATTACAATAGAAATGCTAGATAATGTTCTAAGTGACAAGATAAAGTGCGAGTATTGTGTAAAAAAAAGTGTTTTTAGGTTTTGAGTATAAGAGCAGTAATAAAGTAAAGCAAAGTAACTTAATACAGAAAGTAAGTATCGCGTATGTAAGAGAGATTGGAACTACAGTAGGGAAAAAGTGTTCTCAGGGAGTAGCGGATACACCACTAGTATTGTAAAGATCTAAGATAAAGATTATCATCATGAACATTCTCAACTATGTATGTGTGGGAGGAACTCTGTATATGGACGATTTGCCAGAAACTGCTGCGCACATCATCCTCATAACCACAATAGACAGCAATCGACATCAATCAAATTACTGCGCTATTAAGGGACATAATCCCGTAGGACGTATCCCATGGTATGGATAGTGTTCCGTGAGTTTCCTCGGCTTCCCAAGTTGATACGTACGGATTTCTAACAGCTTTATAGTCACCGTAAGTGCTAGCACGCCTTTGTCTACCAACATGTAGTTCCCTCCATCAAGTCCCCACGAGAGGCAAATATTGAGAGGTCAACTTATCTCAACATCAAGATGTAGATAATCTAACACATGGTCACAACAATGAATATCATAATAGACTTTATCTTATTTCAGTCTCATACTAGGGTTTCTCCATATCCCCAAGAACTAATGATCTACTCAGACATGGAGGCAATCAAGGCAATGGTAATGGAAACAATCATAGCTAAATAGTACTTGTATAAATCCACAACGAGTATAGGAATTACAACAGGATCTAGACAAGATATAGATGGGATGGATGGACATGGTGGTGATGCAGTGGTGGACGATGAAGATCGATGCCTTAGCCTCCTGGATCTGCGCCGGGCGAAGATGGATCCCCGGTGGATGAGTTTCCCCTCCATATGCCTTCCGAAGGTGAGGTTTCTGCGATTTCTGGTGTTCTGTATGTCGTCTCCTTGAACCAATTGCACGGGGTGAAACTATTTGATGAGGCGGAGGCGGCGCTAGCTATACGACGTGAATATTTCCTTCACACATATAGTTGGTCGTTATGCTCTCTGTCTCCTGTGTTTGCTTCAGGTTTTCTTCTGGTATTATTAATATTTCCCAAATAAGAGATATACGTTGTTTTTGACTCCGTTTCTCCATAGTACAATTGCTTCAATAATTGTATCCATTGGATCCATCATCTGTCCTGATCCTGGTGAAAATAGACATAAAATGTGCGCGCGAACGCTGTAAAATACTAAGATTCTACATCTACAATGCAAAATAATAACATAAAACATGATGCAAATATGCAATCATCAACTTCCCCAAGCTTAGAATCTTGCTTGTCCCGAGCAAGCTCTAGTTTAATGGATGTGATCCTCATATTCATGAAGCTGAGTCAAAAAAATAAATGAGGCAATTGCAGCATGTGTTTATCATGTACGATACATAGGAATAAGTTCATGAATAGTACCTTACTCGAACCATCGGAATAGTATTAGAAGGATTCCACACCTTAGTGATCAATAGTTCATAAAAGATGAATCTCAACATAATGTAAGAGAATCTGGTTCAACCGAATGAGTAAATGAGGTAGTCCCAAGTGTTTTATGATCAGCGTATTCACTTGGGATTTAGAATCTCAAAAGTATTTCTTTGTCATACTACAACTCGGAGGTATATATGCCTACTTTCTCTTTGCACATTCTCTCTTTCTATTCTTCTTTTTCTTTTCTTTTGTATATACATATGCTCACACTTTTGTTTAAGTGTTGTGCAAAGGAGCTAGCCATATATTCCACTTCATGTAGGAATTTAAAGTTTAACGATCTCAATTACCAAATTCCAACTGTATATGAAGCATTCTTATGACTTGAAGATTCTACCTCGACTTGTTCCCACTCTATTTTGATAGCACTTTATTTTCCTTTGTTAAAGGTTTCTTCTTCAACTTAATTGTGTAGATAATTTTTTTTTGCAAATCAAACCGTAGACTTACAACATATTGACTAAATTATCTTAGATGTTCTATTAATACCAATGGTGTGGAAGACTCCTATTGATATCATCAAGTGCAAGTAAAATTATACTCAAGCCATTCATATATCAATAAAGCAAACACAAACTCAATATTGCTCCATATATAATAATAATCTCGGAATTTCATAAAAGGGATCGACTATTCCTGAAGGGAATTCTAATAATGCAAACTTTATTTATAGTTTGAACTAATGCGAAAAATAGTAATAAACGAGCTTAGTCACCAAAGTGGTTACGCGGTTGTAATACCGCGGTGCGTACCTTCTTGTTGGCCTCCTCCAAAGTGGTTATGCGGTTGTAGCACCTTCGCAAATCAGATTGCAGAGTGTCCATCCTATCAACGAGCTTAGTCACCAATGGAAAGAGATTTTCCTTCCTTTCCATCTCATCGAGACGGTGGCGGACTTCAACACGATGGAGTAGTTCCTACTTCTGATATATCTCCAATGCCCGTACACGATCCTTGGTCCTGGGTACAACTTCTTCTTCCTCATCCATAATTGATGGATCAGGGAAGTGGAAAATGTACCTCCACTCTTCTTGAGGCTTGACCTTAATGCGAGCACCAATGGTTTGCGGGTGGTACCTCATCTCCCTCGCTAGCACCTGCACCAATATTAGATAATTCCTGACGCTTGTGTGTCCTTTGATCCTTAGTGATGAACTTGACCGTATTCACGCGCCCTTTTCCATGCGGTTTGCAATCTTCTCTCTCTTGTTGAGCTTTCTTCATCACCGCCCAATTGATCCCCGGTGGATCATAGATGTCACGATGGATGTAGACGTCAACCACATCATCGTCGGGATCGCTATTGAAGTGGCTTGGCTTAACATACTCCTTGTACCTTGGGCTAAACCTCTCCACCTCCTCATCATCATCCTGCATGGACGGGCTACTTGAGCGGTCCCTGGACGGAGCAATGAGCCCCATGGGTTTTCCACGACCTGGGACGAGGCAGCGCATTGCTAGATTTGTTCCTAGGGATTATGATTATAGAGAGAGACAATGGCAGTATATAAGGGGGGTCAGAGGTTAGTAAAACTCGCGAGAAACACCAAATTTTCATCCAATATGTTGTCCTAGACTTACTCCTACAACATCATAACTAGCCTTGCATATCAAATCAAAGGCTGTATCCCAGATGGGCTGTTTAATAATAGGAGCGCGAGATAAAGCATTTTTTGAGTTTATCAAAGGCTTCAAGACACTTATGATCAAAATTAAATCTAATTCCCTTTTGCAAGAGGTTTTTCAAAGGTTTAGATATTCTAGAGAAATTTCTAATGAACCTTCTATAAAAACCCACATGACCAAGAAAAATTCGTATACCTTTAATATCCCTAGGTGGTGGCATTCTCTCTATTGCTTCAACCTTAGCTCTATCAACTTCAATTCCCTTACCTGATACCTGGTGTCCGAGGACTATACCTTCTTTTACCATAAAATGGCACTTCTCCCAGTTTAGAATGAGATTAGTTTCTTCACAATGCTGCAAAACACTTTTGAGATTATCTAAACAACTAGTAAACAAACTTCCATAGACAGAAAAGTCATCCATAAATACTTTCATTATAAGTTCTATAAAATCAGCAAAAATAGCAGTCATGCATCTTTGAAAAGTAGATGGAGCATTACATAAACCAAAGGGCATACGTCGGAAATCATGTAAACTGTAAGGACTTACGAAAGTTGTTTTAAGTTGGTCATCCGGATGAACAGCTATTTGAGAGAAACTAGAGTATCCGTCCAAGTAACAAAAATGAGTATGGTTTGCTAACCTTTCTAAAGTGTTATCTATGAACGGTAACGGATAGTGATCTTTCCTAGTTTCTTTGTTTAATTTCCTGAAGTCTATGTGTCGTGGTGGTGGCACGGCAGATGCCATGGATAGGCTAAAGATGGGGCCAATGTGCACTAGAGGAATCCAGGGAGGAATAATGTGGTGATTCCACACACAAGTATTTGTATTTCTTCTCTATCAGTGGAGGTTTACAAGGGCTGCTCGAGCTGTTTGTGAGAAGGAGACTAGTTCTCTTACTCCCCACTACTGTGCTCTTGGGTTCTATCTTAGACAGAGAAAATGATCGATCCCCCCTCAATGGAGGCCCTGGTGCCCCTTATATTGGCAAGCCCAGGGTACAAAGTTTAGGGCATACGTGGAGGCATATTCCCCGAATATGCCCTTTGGTTAAAGCTAGATGCCTTTTTATTCACTTTAACGGCTCGTCCGGGCTTTGAACGTAACCCTCTACGTGCCCCTTGTCTTTTGGCGTCACCAGACATGGACTACGTCAGCCGTCGTCGCCCGCGTTACCTTTGTCGGCCACGCCCCGCTGGTCCTCTCCTCTGCTCGCTTCGCTCATGCTAAGGCGGCGAGAGGCTACCTTTTGACCAACGGGAGATTCCTTCCATCTCTTGGAAGCCAAGTGGTTGCCCGGCTAGTGCCTGGCTAACCCGGCTATGAGGGTACCTGCATACACGGTAGATTAAGTGTAGCCGACATATATTTTATGCCGATCGGGTTAGTGTTGGATGAATACTCTCCGGGCCGGGTTACCTCGTAAGTCGGCCTGCCTTGAGGAGACTCGGCCAGCACTTGCTTTGACCATGCCGTACCTCGGCTAACACGGCCTCTATACCCCGGCGTGACCCTACCCGAGGGTATCCCCCAACATTAGTCCCCGAAGCTGGTGCGGTCTTAGCGACTTCAGCAGTTAAGACCACAGCATGTTCCAATCTTCCGGATCAACATTTTATTTATCGAGTTACCCCGCAATCCAAATTCTTTGGCTCGATGCTCCCTTGGCTCAATCCGAGTTATTTCTCACTAGACAGGTTTTTGTTCTTATATCCGAATTATCTTGCCTTCTCTCATACGCTTCCCCATGTCCTACGTGGAGGGTAATCATCACTTTGCCTCATTTTAAGGGCTGCGCCAGTTTACTGTGCCGGTTACTGTAGTAAATGTCAGGAATAACTGCTGCGCGCGTCACGTCGCGGCAGCCCCTCGTTAACTGTATCATAACATCACATATTTGGATCCCCTGCTCCTTGTGGCCTTTGTTGTGGCATGATGCTGGTTGGTGCGCTTGGGAAATACATGGCCACACCATGCGGTTGTGCCACAACGCATGATCCCACTACTCGTCTTATGGGTATGGTTAAATAGGGGGCATGGGCGGCCCTTGGGGAAGTTCCCCCATTCCGCACGCTCCCCTGCCCTTTGTGAAGGAAATATGCCCTGAGAGGCAATAATAAAGTTGTTATTATGTATTCCTTGTACATGATAGATGTTTATTTTGCATGCTATAATTGTATTGATAAGAAATGTCAATACATGTGTGTTTAATAAACAAAAAGGGTTCCCAGTTATGCCTCTCTTATAGACTAGCTCGTTGATTAACAAGATGATCAAAGTTTCCTGATCATGGACATTGGATGTTGTTAATAACGAGGTCACAACATTTGTGAAATGATGTGATGAAAATTCATCCGAAGTATAGCATTACGATCATAGTCATTATGTTTATATTGCTATAACATCATACGAAGTAATCTTAGTCCTTATGGATCTCCAGGTCCTTATTGCTATAACATCATACGATCATAGTCAGTATGGATCTCCAGGTCCTGTTTCTGATTATTGATCTGAGAGGAGTCTCAATCATGTCTTCATTATTCGCGAACCGTAGGGTGACACGCTTAAGGGTTGCCGGACACCATTTAGGAGCACATATGTTTCATACAAAAGGTTTGCAAAGCGTAGGAAATGTTTCGATAGAAACAGTAATTGTTTTGATGGAAACCAAAATTGTTTCGGGTGAAATTGCAAAAAGTGGTTCTGCATGTGATATTGAAGTTTTGCAAGGGGTTTTATGTGAATGTTTGTTAATTAAATTACTTAACAAAATTCTGAATAAAATAAATAAAAGAGTTTCATTAATTGAGAGTTGCATTAAATTTGGTGGAAATTTAATGCATGTGAGTGGAACTTTGGGTGGAGCTTGAATTGATGTGAGTGGAGCTTCCACCACATGAATGAGGAAGAGGTGGGGGCACCCCCCTTGGCCGCCGGCCATGGGAGGGGAGGATCCCCCCTCTCCTATAAAAGGCCCCCTCTCCTCCCTCACAAAGCACACCTCCTCGTGAAGGATCTCTCTCCTCCTCTAGATATTCCCCCATGGTCTCGGATTAGCGAGATACATGTTCCCGGTGGCCTTGCATCTAGAAGGTGTTGCTGCTTCCGCTGATTCGCTGGAGCAAGGAGGTGGAGGTTGTCCGGTGGCTTGAACGTGTGTGCGAGGACGGATGCACTGCTGATTTGTCCGGTGGCTTGAGATCGGAAAGCGTACGACTACATCAGCCACGAGTTCCTACTCGTTAACAAAACTCGTTGTCTTCAAGGGTAAGTTCTCCATGGATGTATGTCCACCCGTTGCTATGTATCTATTAGATATATCTTGGCGTATAGTTCTCATCGTAGGAATTTTTTTGTTTTCTATGCTGCGGACCCAACAGTGGTATCAGAGCCTGATCTATGCGTAGGTGCTTTGCACGGGTAGTACACATATGTTTATATGTGGGCGATGATGATCATGTTATTTAATCTTCTATGTATTTTGTATATTGGTGGCATAGTGGGATGAAGCGGCCCGGACCAACCTTACATGTCATCGTACATGAGACCGGTTCCACGACTGACATGCAACTAGTTTTGCATAAGTGGCTAGCGGGTGTATGTCTCTCCTACTATAGTCAATATCTGATTTACAATGAGTTGCTAATAACTTGGTTATCCTCGTTGTGGTTCATGTTCGTAGGTAAGACTGTTTCTATCTCCGAAAGCCCTAAGCCACGTAAAACTTGCGATTGATAAATTAGAGGCATCTAGTTTAGATCGTTGCTGGGCTAGTGTCTTGATATGGTATTGTTGTAAGTAGATGTATGATAGATACTCTTACAACACACTCAACCTGTAAGTTCCATAGACCTTGGCCTTACACACAAAGGAATGATAGAGATCATACCACAATGCAAATAATAGAGATCAAATGCATGGACCATATCATCTCACTTTACACATTAGATGTATGCATCTTATATTGCTAGTTTGGCATTTTTGGTAGCATTGTAAGATGATCCCTCATTAAGATATCAAGATAAAATGTGTTCTTCCTTAAGTATGCACCATTTCATGGATCATATAGTTGATATGATGCCCATATAGATGCTCGCCTTTGAAGCTACACCGACTCACGTGATGATAGGACTTGGTGTAGTGGATTTGGTTCATGTAATCACCAAAAGGACACGAGGGATGTCGTTTTTGAGTGGGAGTTCATTAGTATTTGGATTAGTTGAACTCAATCTATCATAAACTTAGTCTAAATATACTTTACAAATTCTATTGTAGATGGCACCACCTGCTTTTAATTTCAATGTGTTCATGGAGAAAGAGAAACTTGCTGCGAATGGTAGCAACTTCACCAACTAGGCTTTGAATTTGAGGATTATCCTCACTGCTGCACAAAAGCAATATGTGCTAGAGGCGCCGCTAGGCCCCCCACCAGCTCCTGATGCCCCTGACGAGGAAAAGAATGTCTATATAACTCTTCAGGAGGACCACAACTTAGTTCATTGCGGCATACTGTATGGGCTAGAGCCAGAACTTCGAAAGCGTTTCAAAAATGGCAATGCCTTTTGAAGGGAATATGCCCAAGAGGCAATAATAAAGTGGTTATTATCTGATTCCATGTTTATGATAAATGTTTATTTTGCATGCTATAATTGTATTGATCGGAAACGTCAATACATGTGTGTTTAATAAACAAAAAGGGTTCCTAGTTATGCCTCTCTTATAGACTAGCTTGTTGATTAACAAGATAATCAAGGTTTCCTGATCATGGACATTGGATGTTGTTAATAACAAGGTCACAGCATTTGTGAAATGATGTGATGAACATTCATCCTAAGTATAGCATTACGATCAATTCATTATGTTTATATTGCTATAACATCATATGAAGTAATCTTTATCCTTAGACCATGAGATCATGTTAATTGCTAACACCGGAAGAGTATCTTGATAACATCAAACGTCACACCGTAACAGGGTGACTATAAAGATGGGTTCAGTGCTACGAAGGTGTTATGCTGAGGCCCTCTCGGTGATATCACATTAAGATATCTTGCAAGCAAGTGATGTGATCACTAAAATGTTATATCACGGGAACGAGAAAAGAGTGCATGTCGGTAACGAGATCAAACTAGGTATTTGGATACCGATGATCGAATCTCGGACATGTATTATATCATGAGACAAAGGGATTAAATTACCAGCGTTAAAGGTTCTCACGATCACAAAAGTCATCGTTGAATATGCAGGAGTCAGTATGGATCTCCAGGTCCTGCTTCTGATTATTGATCCGAGAGGAGTCTCAATCATGTCTGCATTATTCGCGAACCGTAGGGTGACACACTTAAGAGTTACCAGACACCTTTTTGGAGCACATATGTTTCAGACGAAAGAATTGCAAAGCGTAGGAATTGTTTCAATAGAAACCGGAATTGTTTCGGGTGAAATTGCAGAAAGTGGTTCTGCATGTGATATTGAAATATTGCAAGGGGTTATATGTGAATGTTTGTTAATTAAAGTAATTAACAAAATTCTGAATAAATTTAATAAAAGAGTTTTATTAAATGGGAGAGCATTAAACTTAGAGAATTTTAATGCATTTAAAGTGGAGACTTTAAAAGGGAATATGAAGAGGCATTTTAATGTGGAGGGAGTTACCACCACATGAATTGAGGAGGTGAGGGGTCACCTCCATGAGGCACCGGCCATGGAGGGGGTACCCCCCTCCTCCTATAAAAGGCACCCCTCTTCCTCCTTCTTCCTCACACCTCCTCGTGAAGGATATCTCTCCCCCTCTTGAATTATTCCCCCATGGCCTCGGATTAGCAAGATACATGTTCTCGGTGGCATTTCATCTAGATGGAGCTGCTGCTTCCGCTGGATCGCTGGAGCGAGGAGGTGGAGGTTGTCCGGTGGCTTGAACGTGTGTGCGAGTATGGATGCACTACTGAATTGCGGCGCTCGGACTTCCACACGATCTTGAGATCGGCAAGTGTACGACTACATCAACCACGAGTTCCTACTCGTTAACAAAACTCGTTGTCTTCGAGGGTAAGTTCTCGATGGATGTATGTCCACCTGTTGCTCTGTACCTAGTAGATAGATCTTGGCGTATAGTTCTCATCGTAGGAATTTTTTTGTTTTCTATGCTACAGACCCAACAGTGGTATCAGAGCCTGATCTATGCGTAGGTGCTTTGCACGGGTAGTACACATATGTTTATATGTGGGCGATGATGATCATGTTATTGCATCTTCTATGTATTTTTGATATTGGTGGCATAGTGGAAGAAGCGGCCCGGACCAACGTTACATGTCATCGTACATGAGACTAGTTCCACGACTGACATGCAACTTGTTTTGCATAAGTGGCTGGAGGGTGTCTGTCTCTCCTACTATAGTCAATATCTGATTTACAATGAGTTGCTAATAACTGTGTTATCCTTGTTGTGGTTCATGTTTGTAGGTAAGAACGGTTCTATCTCCAAAAGCCCTAAGCCATGTAAAACTTGCAATTGATAAATTAGAGGCGTCTAGTTTAGATCGTTGCTGGGCTAGTGCCGTGATATGGTATTGTTGTAAGTAGATGTATGATAGATACTCTTACAACACACTCAACATGTAAGTTCCATAGACCTTGGCCTTACACACAAAGGAATGATAGAGATCATACCACGATGCAAATGATAGAGATCAAATGCATGCACCATATCATCTCACTTTACACATTAGATGTTAGCATCTTATACTGCTAGTTTGGCGCTTTCTATAGCATTGTAAGATGATCCCTCATTGAGATATCAAGATAAAAATGTGTTCTTCCTTAAGTATGCACCGTTTTGTGGATCGTGTTTCGAGACATCACGTGATGATCGGGTGTACTCGAATCTACGCTTTCATAGGAACGGGTGTAAGACAGTTTTACACACGCGAATACTAAGGTTCTTACTTGGCGAGCCTAGCATGTACATACATGGCCTCGGAACACGGACTGAAAGGTTAAGCATGAGTCATATAGTTGATATGATGCCCATATAGATGCTCGCCTTTGAAGCTACATCAACTCACGTGATGATCGGACTTGGTGTAGTGGATTTGGTTCATGTAATCACCAAAAAGGCACGAGGGATGTCGTTTTTGAGTGGGAGTTCATTTCTAATTTGGATTAGTCGAACTAAATTTGTCATAAACTAAATCAAAGTGAATTTGCATAATTTGTTGTAGTCATTGGCGTCTGTTCACTACCTTATGCTTATTTTAATTGAGATAATAGAACTATATAATTCTGGATATTTATTTTTTACGAACTAGTATCGTATTGTTTTGTATGTCAATTTAAATTTTATAAGTCCTATTGCAAAGTTCAACAAACTCTATTTACTCCATGAAGTTTAATAAGTAGTATAAAATCAAGAGTAAGAATTCCAATGTTAGTATCTAAAGTATCATGTTTGCCTCCATGATTATTGATATTCAAAAGTTGTTTTAATATCAAGATTATATAGGAGCTGAAAATTATTTCAGAAACCATCATGTGTGAAAGATATTGTGATATCTGAAACAATGTTTTTGGTTGCATTATGATAGAGTATAATTTAGCAAAATACATGTTCTCATATTGTTTGAGAATTTGTGAAGGATGGAGATGTTAGGCAAATCCCAAAAGGTTTCGGGAACTAAAATTATACTCGTCATTCTTCCTTATAGGCTATAGTAGCTTGATCATTAAAGTTGTCATGATAAGGATGAATAGAAGATGTAAGTAAATTTTTTACTACACTAATAGATTACTAAAGAATGGATTTTTTGAAAGAACACCAAACATTTGATGATGGTGATTCACTTCAAAGTGCATGTTGAAAGGTATTAGTATTTGACTATATACACTTTGTACTATGTGTCATGTGAATGACACCACTATTGATGTTGATAGATTATTTTAAAAGAAAAGGAATTATTGAAAGAGAATCTATAAAATATTTGGCAGAAAAGAAAAGGTTGGAGATGTCCAACTTAGGTATATAGAAGATATACATGTTATGGCTGTATTACTTGCTTGTTAAACAATGTGGTTCGGAGGTATTGGATACAGTATTGGATACCGAATTGGTTGGTATGAAGTGTCATACAGGACAACGCAATTCATGAACTATAATGGCCTAAGTAACTAGCAAGAGAATAAGTGATGATGTTCATCAAAAACAAATAAAGTGTTATTGTGTTTTTTGTTGTCGTCAAACCTAGCCTTCATGATTTGTTTTAATAATTGTTATTTTGTTCCGGTATTATGAGAACAATGGTTGTTCAAATAACTACCGTATTCCATAAAGGATGGATGAACTTTTACAAGTCTAGTTGGAGAAATCACATCCATAAACATTATTGCTAAAATGTCGTAAGACAAATGATTGGAAGATCACTTATGAAGTGACATCGCTGTTTGAATTATATTGGAAAGTAAACATGAAGAAACTCCACGTTGAAGGATTTTTGGAGTCTTTTGATTTTGATCAATTAACGCTTGTGAAAGTTTCCTCGAGATAATTGAAACTCCGTTCATAGGCCAAAGAGGAACGGATGACTAACTTATTGGATATTATGCATGTTGATGTATATAGTCCATTATATGTAGCCATATGCGATGGATCTTTTTGCTTCATATGCTTTCTCCAGAAATTTAAGTGAATATATCTGTATATTTACTTAATAAGGAAGAAGTATGAAACATTTGAAAATTGTTCAAAGACTTTAAAGATGAAGTGGAAAATCATTGTAACAAGAAAATAAAAGAGTTTACGATTTGATCATAAAGGAAGATATTTGAGTTACAAGTTTAGCAAAACACCTAAGATTTGAGGAATTGTTCCATGATTTGTGTTTTCCCGATAAACCATAGGAGTATGGCATATTCGAGAGATGAAATCAAACCATGTTTGACATGGTAAGATCAAAGGTGTCATTTATAAAACTGCCATTATGTTTTAAGGATTGAAGCTTTAGAGACTACCGCTTTTACACTGAAAAGAGCACCATCGTGATCCGTTGAAATGACATCATATAAGTTATGGTTTGGGTTGGTATGCTAAGCATAAATAAAATGTTTACAATGAAAGTCGGATAAGCACGTCTTTGTAGGTTATCCCAAAGAATTTGTTGGGAATTTCTCCATAACACCAAGGACAAAAGAGTTTGTTACTTGGAACGTCAAGTTTCTTGAGAAGGAATTTCTCGTGAAAAGTTAAGTGGGAGGACAATAGAACTTTGATAAGGTTCTTGAACCTTAGCTATATGTGCTAAGTAGCGCAGCGCCGGAAAGTGTCCCGATGGCGGCTAGAATGCTCATGGCTCCCGTGATTACAAAGGGTGTGATCTCGGAGATTAGAGTTCCTATTGAACCGTGTGGGTCAGTAAGAATAAAATAGTGTGATTTGATAAGCAAGTCGTTATTGTTTTGACAATGATGAACCGACTACATGCAAAGAAGCGATGATGGGCCCTGACTCCATAAAATGACTAGAAGTCATAGAATCCATGATAGTATCCATACATGAGAAATCAAGTTTCTGAACTTGGAAGACCCTCCAGAAAGGCGTGAGGCCTATCAGTCGTGTTTGGATCTATAAATAAATAAGACATGGATGTTTAACATCTATGAAATAGTCGACATGTCAGAAAGAATTTTATGAAAATGTTCAAGGAGTTGACTATGACAAGATTTTTAGTCTTGACGGATTAATGTAGCAACCACTACATATAATTTGATGTATGGTAGTTGAATAAACAAAACAAGGTTCTTCTAATAGAACGGTTACCTAGGACGTGTACATGACATGGTCCGAAGGGTTTTCTTAATTCAAAGGGTGCTAAAAGGGCATGCAAACTTCAATAGTTGAAGTAAGCATAGCGGAGTTGGAATCTTCACCATGATGAAACTGTTAAAAGAGTTTAAATTCATCGGAGATGATGAAGATGCTTGCATTTGCAAACAAATTAAGTGGGAGCGCTGAGACATATTTCTAATACATTATGAAGAGGACATATTGTTGATTGGAAATGATGTATCTTGTATTGACACAAGTTAAGAATTTCATTAAAATAAGATTTCGATGAAAGACTTGGGCAAACCCAGAATATTTGGCATCAATATCTATATGGATAGATTAAGGTGCTAATATGGTTGTGCCAGACATACATATATGAGATATTGAAAGGGTTCAATATGGAAACAACAAGAAAGGTTCTTGCTGCATGGAAAGAATTGTATCAAAATTCAAGTGTTTCAACACTTGGTGAGTAAAATCACATGAAGATTTTGATCGATTATACCATGATATGTATATATCCAAAATGTCCTATGATCTAAATGTTATGAGCACATTTCAGAATGACTCATAAGATGATCATTGGACAATACTAAAGATATTCTTATGACCTTTGGAAGAACTAAGAATATATCATGTATAAGTGACAAATTGTTAAAGGTAGTTCATTGTAAAGTGTTACATTGATACTATTTTTTTTCACAAGATACAAATTAAATTTATCTCAATTTAGACTATGGGTGGCACAATGTAATGGAAAGGATGTTCCATGATGGATTTGGATGAGTTCCAAAGTTGAGACATTGTGACGGATACTACAACAAAAGGCTAAGTATATAACTGCTATAGTAGTAGCAAAGGAGGGCATTTGTGTTAAGTAGTTTGTTATCAAACTAGGTGTGGTTCAAAGTGGGCTAATACTATGAAGATATATTGTGTGACAATAATATCAACATATTTTAACCCGAACGAAGTAAAGGTCTCACCAAAGGACCAAATTTATACAATGCCATCTCATTTGAGAATGAGTGATGCGTAGAGACGCAAAGACATGCAAATACACACAGACCTAAAACTGTCAGATCCAGAGATTATGTTAACCACTAGCAATCGTGTATATGCAACACTAGAAAGCCATAGGTGTTCAATACGCAAAGTTTTTCAAACTAGATTATTGACTCTAGTGCAAGTGGGAGACTGAAGGGAATATGCCCGAGAGGCAACAATAAAGTGGTTATTATCTTATTCCATGTTTATGATAAATGTTTATTTGCATGCTATAATTGTATTGATCGGAAACGTCAATACATGTGTGTTTAATAAACAAAAAGGGTTCCTAGTTATGCCTCTCTTATAGACTAGCTTATTGATTAACAAGATGATCAAGGTTTCCTGATCATGGACATTGGATGTTATTAATAACAAGGTCACAACTTTTGTGAAATGATGTGATGAACATTCATCCGAAGTATAGCATTACGATCAAGTCATTATGTTTATATTGCTATAACATCATACGAAGTAATCTTTATTCTTAGGCCATGAGATCATGTTAATTGCTAACACCGGAAGAGTATCTTGATAACATCAAACATCACACCATAATAGGGTGACTATAAAGATGGGTTCAGTGCTACGAAGGTGTTATGTTGAGGCTCATGGATCAAGAGTGGAATTTTTCAATCCCGATGACGGATAGATATACTCTGGGCCCTCTCGGTGTTATCACATTAAGATAGCTTGCAAGCAAGTGATGTGATCACTAGAATGTTATATCACGGGAACGAGAAAAGAGTGGATGTTAGTAACGAGATCAAACTAGGTATT
The DNA here is from genome assembly GCA_910589775.1 of Avena eriantha. Lineage (NCBI taxonomy): Eukaryota > Viridiplantae > Streptophyta > Magnoliopsida > Poales > Poaceae > Avena > Avena eriantha. The sequence goes on from OU342742.1 coordinate 94,639,150, forward strand.
TGGATACCGATGATCGAATCTCGGACAAAGGGATTAAATTACTAGCATTAAAGGTTCTCACGATCACAGAAGTCATCGTTGAATATGCAGGAGTCGGTATGGATCTCCAGGTCCCGCTTCTGATTATTGATCTGAGAGGAGTCTCAATCATGTCTGCATTATTCGCGAACCGTAGGGTGACACACTTGAGAGTTACCGGACACCATTTTGGAGCACATATGTTTCAGACGAAAGAATTGCAAAGCGCAGGAATCGTTTCAATAGAAACCGGAATTGTTTCGGGTGAAATTGCAGAAAGTGGTTCTGCATGTGATATTGAAATATTGCAAGGGGTTATATGTGAATGTTTGATAACTAAAGTAATTAACAAAATTCTGAATAAATTTAATAAAAGAGTTTTATTAAATGAGAGAGAATTAAACTTAGAGAATTTTAATGCATTTAAAGTGGAGACTTTAAAAGGGAATGTGAAGAGGCATTTTAATGTGGAGGGAGTTAGCACCACATGAATGGAGGAGGTGAGGGGTCACCTCCATGAGGCGCCGGCCATGGAGGGGGTACCCCCTCCTCCTATAAAAGGCCCCCCTCTTCCTCCTTCTTCCTCACACCTCCTCATGAAGGATCTCTCTCCCCCCTATAGAATTATTCTCCCATGGTCTCGGATTAGCGAGATACATGTTCCCGGTGGAATTTCGTCTGGAAGGAGTTGCTGCTTCCGCTGGATCGCTGGAGCGAGGAGGTGGAGGTTGTCCGGTGGCTTGAACGTGTGTGCGAGTACGGATGCGCTGCTGAGTTGCGGCGCTTGGACTTCCACATGATCTTGAGATCGGCAAGTGTACGACTACATCAACCACAAGTTCCTACTCGTTAACAAAACTCGTTGTCTTCGAGGGTAAGTTCTCGATGGATATATGTCCACCCATTGCTCTGTACCTAGTAGATAGATCTTGGCGTATAGTTCTCATCGTAGGATTTTTTTGTTTTCTATGCTGCGGACCCAACACCTTTGATACCATGGGAGAATTGAAAATGATTTTAGATACCCATGCTGCCATAGAGAGTTATAATGCTTCTGAAAAGTTCTTTAGCTGCAGGATGGAGGAGAACAACTCCGTTAGTGAGCACGTACTCAAAATGTCTAGGTACGCCGATAAGCTTGTGTCCTTGGGAATAAAAATTCCCATTGACTTAGGCATACATCGTGTTCTGCAATCCCTGCCACCTAGATACAAGAGCTTCGTGATGAACTATAACATGCAGGGCATGAAGAAGTCTCTTCCCGATCTTCTGTCAATGCTTAAGACTGCAGAAGTGGAGATTAGGAAAGAACATCAAGTGTTGATGATCAATAAGACCACCAGTTTCAAGAAGGACAAGAAAGGAAAACAAAAGGGAAAGAAGGGCGGAAAATCTGTTGCCGCACCTGAAAAGAAACTCTGAGCTAGCCCTAAGTCTGATACCGAGTGCTACTATTGCAAGGGGACTGGCCATTGAAAGCGAAACTGCCCCAAGTATTTGGCAGACAAGAAGGCCGGCAAGGCAAACAAAGGTATATGTGATATACATGTTATTGATGTGCACTTGACTAGTACTCGCAGTAGCACCTGGGTATTTGATACGGGATCGGTTGCTAATATATGTAACTCGATTCAGGGGATGTGGAACAAGCGACAGCTAGCAAGGGATGAGATCACGATGCGGGTCGGTAATGGATCAAGAGTTGATGTGATCGCCGTCGGAACGCTGCCTCTCCATATGCCGTCGGGATTAGTTATAAATCTAAATAATTGTTATTTGGTGCCTGCACTGAGCATGCACATTGTATCCGGATCGTGTTTAATGCGAAGTGGTTATTCGTTTAAATCTGAAAACAATGGTTGTTCGATTTATATGAATGATATCTTTTATGGTCATGCACCTGTGATGAATGGTTTATTTCTGTTGGATCTTGATAGTAATATTACGCATATTCATAATGTTGATGATAAAAGGATTAAACTTGATAATGATATATCTGCATATATGTGGCACTGCCGTCTAGGTCATATTGGCGTTAAACGCATGAAGAAAATCCATTCTGATGGAATTTTGGAATCACTTGATTATGAATCATTTGATACATGTGAGCCATGCCTTATGGGCAAGATGACTACACCGTCGTTTTCCGGTTCAATGGAACGGGCGACAGATTTATTGGAAATCATACATACTAATGTGTGTGGACCAATGAGTGTGTCAACGCGAGGTGGATATCGTTATTTTGTTACTTTCACAGATGATTTGTGTAGATACGGGTATATCTATTTAACGAAACATAAGTCTGAAACCTTTGAAAAGTTCAAGGAATTTCATAATGAAGTGGAAAATCATCGTAACAAAAAGATCAAATTTCTATAGTCCGACCGTGGAGGAGAGTATCTCAGTTATGAGTTTAGCACACATATGAAAGACTGTGGAATAGTTTCACAACTCATGCCTGCCGGAACACCACAACGTAATGGTGTGTCGGAACGTCGTAATCGTAGTTTATTGGATATGGTTCGATATATGATGTCTCTAACTGACTTGCCACTGTCATTTTGGGGTTATGCACTGGAAACCGCTGCATTCACTTTAAATAGGGCACCATCTAAATCCGTTGAAAGGACACCGGATGAATTATGGTTTGGAAACTAACCTAAGCTGTCATTTCTTAAAGTTTGGGGATGCGATGTTTATGTGAAGAAACTTCAGCCGGATAAACTCGAACCCAAAGCAGAAAAATGCGTCTTAATAGGATACCCTAAGGAAAAAATTGGGTATACCTTCTATCATAGATTCGAGGGCAAGGTTTTTGTTGCCAAGAATGGATCCTTTCTTGAGAAGGAGTTTCTCGCGAAAGGTGTGAGTAGTCGGAAGGTAGAACTCAAAGAGGTTATTGAACCTTCTCTTCATGAATTGGCGAGTGGCGCAGCACCGAAAGTTGTTTTGGAGTTAACTTCACCTGATGAAGAGAGAGCTAATGATAATGATCATGAAACTCCAAAAGAGGATACTGCCGAACCTTGCAGGTCAAGCAGGACACGTGTAGCTCCTGAACTGTACGACAATCCTGTTATGAATTTCATGATTGATGAAATAGATGACCCTGCGACATATGAAGAAGCGATAATGAGCCCTGATTCCAACAAATGGCTAGAAGCCATGAAATCCGAGATGGAACCCATGTACGAAAACCAGGTTTGGACCTTGGTGGACTTACCTCACGATCGAAAGGCCGTTGAGAATAAATGGATTTTCAAAAGAAAAACTGATGCTGATGGTAATGTGACCATCTATAAGGCTCGACTTGTCGCAAAGGGGTTTCGACAAATTCAAGGAGTTGACTACGATGATACATTCTTTCCCATATTGATGCTAAAGTCGGTTAGGATTATGTTAGCAATTGCTGCATATTTCGATTATGAAATATGGCAGATGGATGTCAAAACTGTGTTCCTCCATGGTAATATTGAAGAAGAGTTGTATATGATACAACCTAAGGGTTTTGTCGATCCTAAGGATGCTGATAAGGTATGCAAACTTCAGCGATCCATGTATATATGGACTGAAGCAAGCATCTCAGAGTTGGAATCTCCGCTTTGATGAGGTGATCAAAGAGTTTGGATTTGTCCAAACTTATGGAGAGGTCTTGTATTTACAACAAAGTGAGTGGGAGAAATGTGGCATTTCTAATATTATATGTGGATGACATATTATTGATTGGAAATCATATAGATCTTTTAAACAGTGTTAAAAGTTATCTAAACAACAAATTTTTGATGAAAGACCTTGGTGAAGCTTCATATATATTAGGCATTAAAATCTATAGAGATAGATCAAGACGCCTAATTTGGCTATCGCAGAGTACATACCTTTATAAGATATTAAAGAAGTTTAATATGGACGGAAGTAAGAAGGGGTTCTTACCTATTTGCAAGGCAAGACATTGAGTAAGACTCAAAGTCCGGCTACGGCGAAAGAAAGAGAGATAATGTATAAGATCTCCTATGCCTCAGCCATAGGCTCTATAATGTACGCCATGCTATGTACAAGACCAGATGTGGCACATGCTATTAGTTTGACTAGTAGGTACCAATCTGATCTAGGTCCGGAACACCGGATAGCGGTCAAGAATATCCTTAAGTACTTGAGAAGAACTAAGGATATGTTTCTTGTATACGGAGGTGAAGAAGAGCTAGTTGCTAAGTGTTATGTCGATGCTAGCTTTGACACCGATCCGGATGACTCTAAGTCTCAATCCAGATACGTATTTATCTTGAATGGAGCAGCACTTAATTGGAGGAGTTCGAAACAACCTGTGGTGGCTGGATCAACGACGGAGACAGAATATGTTGCTGCTTCAGAAGCGGCGTAGGAAGCGGTTTGGATGAAGGAGTTCATAATGGAAATAGGTGTGGTTCCTAGTGCATTGGACCCAATGGTGATCTATTGTGACAACAATGTAGCCATAGCCAATACCAAGGAACCAAGGTCTCACAAGAATTCCAAGCATATTAAGCGCCGGTTTCACTCCATCCACGAGCATGTCAAGGATGGAGATATAAAGATTTGTAAATTGCACACGGACCTGAATGTAGCAGATCTGTTGACTAAAGTTCTCCCTAGGGAAAAACATGATCAACACTAGAACTCCATGGGTGTTAGATTTATCACTATGTAAACTAGATTATTGTCTCTAGTGCAAGTGGGAGACTGAAGGAAATATGCCCTGAGAGGCAATAATAAAGTTGTTATTATGTATTCCTTGTATATGATAGATGTTTATTTTGCATGCAATAATTATATTGATAGGAAACGTCAATACATGTGTGTTTAATAAACAAAAAGGGTTCCTAGTTATGCCTCTCTCATAGACTAGCTCGTTGATTAACAGGATGATCAAAGTTTCCTGATCATGGACATTGGATGTTGTTAATAACGAGGTCACAGCATTTGTGAAATGATGTGATGAACATTCATCCGAAGTATAGCATTACGATCAAAGTCATTATGTTTCTATTGCTATAACATCATACGAAGTAATCTTAGTCCTTTGACCATGAGATCATGTTAATTTCTAACACCGGAAGAGTATCTTGATAACATCAAACGTCACACCGTAACAGGGTGACTATAAAAGTGGGTTCAGTGCTATGAAGGTGTTATGTTGAGGCTCATGGATCAAGAGTGGAATTTGTCAATCCCGATGACGGATAGATATACATTGGGCAATCTCGGTGATATCACATTAAGATAGCTTGCAAGCAAGTGATGTGATCACTAGAATGTTATATCACGGGAACAAGAAAAGAGTGCATGTCGGTAACGAGATCAAACTAGGTATTTGGATACCGATGATCGAATCTTGGACATGTATTATATCATGAGACAAAGGGATCAAGTTACTAGCGTTAAAGGTTCTCAGATCACAGAAGTCATCGTTGAATGTGCAGGAGTCAGTATGGATCTCCAGGTCCCGCTTGTGATTATTGATCTGAGAGGAGTCTCAATCATGTCTGCATTATTCGCGAACCGTAGGGTGACACACTTAAGGGTTGCCAGACACCATTTAGGAGCACATATGTTTCAGACAAAAGGTTTGCAAAGCGAAGGAAATGTTTCGATAGAAACAAGAATTGTTTCGATGGAAACCGGAATTGTTTCAGGTGAAATTGCAGAAAGTGGTTCTGCATGTGATATTGAAATGTTGCAAGGGGTTTTATGTGAATGTTTGTTAATTAAAGTAATTAACAAAATTCTAAATAAAATAGATAAAAGAGTTTTATTAATTGAGAGTTGCATTAAATTTGGTGGAAATTTAATGCATGTGAGTGGAACTTTGGGTGGAGCTTGAATTGATGTGAGTGGAGATTCCACCACATGAATGAGGAAGAGGTGGGGGCACCCCCTTGGCCACCGGCCATGGGAGGGGAGGAGCCTCCCTCTCCTATAAAAGGCCCCCTCTCCTCCCTCACAAAGCACACCTCCTCGTGAAGGATCTATCTCCCCTCTAGATATTCCCCTATGGTCTTGGATTAGCGAGATACATGTTCCCGGTGGCCTTGCGTCTGGAAGGAGTTGCTGCTTCCGCTAATTCGCTGGAGCGAGGAGGCGGAGGTTTTCCGGTGGCTTGAACGTGTGTGCGAGGGCGGATGCGCTGCTGATTTGCGGCGCTTGGACTTCCACACAATCTTGAGATCGGCAAGCGTACGACTACATCAACTACGAGTTCCTACTCGTTAACAAAACTCGTTGTCTTCGAGGGTAATTTCTCCATGGATGTATTTCCACCCGTTGCTATGTATCTAGTAGATATATCTTGGTGTATAGTTCTCATCGTAGGAAATGTTTTGTTTTCTATGTTGTGGACCCAACACTTTGCTCCCTTCTTCTCCACAGCGATTCCACCGCCGCCGTTGCTGCTGCCTTGGCGCCGCGCTGCCGCAGCTGTACTTAGCCATTTCTCGCGACCGCGCCACCGATTTCGTTCGAGCCTTTCGCCATGGGGCCCTGCACCTCCAAACTCACCACCTCCGGCTACTTCTTCTCCGATTATGTTCTCGAAGAACTTGATTTGGCCATGACTGAGGAGGAGGCTGCCGCCATCGCCCAAGAGGAGGAAGAAGACGAGGCCCACGAGCGCGGCACCTGGGCGGGCGCGTTCGTGTGCCAGGACAACATCGACTGGCTGTATGCGACGCACCACATCCCCGCAGGCGTCACATGTTGCCTCGCCGTCCAAGAGATTGCCCCTTCGCTTCCAGCGTGGCTTCGGCATGCCCGTCTCTGATTTCTTTCATGATTTCATTTCCACTTATCAACTTCAGCCGCACCATCACCCTGCTAATGCCATTACCTATCTTTCCTCTTTTGCCTCTGGCATCGAGGGTTACCTCGGCCTCTAGCCTTCCAAAGAACTTTGGATTAAGTTCTTTGGTCTTCGGAAAAATGTCATCCCAGATCCTCTTCTTGCCCCAGCCGAAAAACACCTGACCCAGTGTGGTGGACCTGTGATACGTTGCTAACATATCCATAATTTTTGATGTCCCATGCTTGGTTTTATCCACTTTCTTATGTTTTGTCTACACTTTGGAGTACTTTTTATACACATTCTTGGACTAACCTATTAACAAGAGCCACGGTGCTAGCTGCCTGTTTTCTGTTGTTTTTGGTTCTCAGAATTGGACGGGGCAAAAGCCAAAGTCACTTTTTCACCGAGGGACACAAGGAGCCAGAATACGAGACGGAGAGGGGCCACCACACCACCTGGCTGCGCGGCCTAGCCTGGCCCGCGCCAGGGGATGGTCTGCCCGCCCCAGGCACCCCCTTGGCCTCCCCTTTCGCCTATAAGATGCCTCTGATACATAAACCCTAAGTACCCAATCAAAATTCCACGAAAGAGTCTCTAGCCGCCGTCATCTCCATCCCTAGATCGGGAGGGATCTGAAGCTCTTCCCGACACCCTGCCAGAGAGGGGAATTCACCCTGGAGGCCTTCTTCATCACCATGCAAGCCTCCGGTGTGATGCGTGAGTAGTTCATCCTTTGACTACAGGTCCATGTAGTAGCTAAATGGCTGGTTCTTCTCCTTTGTGCTATCATGTTTAGATCTTGTGAGCTCCGTTCATGACCAAGATCATCTATTGGTAATTCCTACATGTTGTTTTTGCGGGGATCCGATGGATATTGAGATGTTATTTCAGATTGATTATTGATTCTATCATGTCTTTGTTATATGTGATCTTGCATGCTTTCCGTTGTTAGTAGCTATCTTGTACAAGTAGATTCTAGCAACTCCAAGAGTTAGTATTTATGCTCGATAGTGGGTTCATGCCTCTAGTAATTTGGGGAAGTGAGAGAAATCTCTAAGGTACTATATGTGTTGTTGCTACTAGGGAGAAAACAACAATCCTTTGTTCATAGAACAATCGTATTGTTTACTTTACATGCAATGCGTAATGCAATTATCTGTTGCTTGCAACTTAATACTGGAGGGGGTTTCGATGATAACCTGAAGGTGGATTATTAGTCATAGATGCAGTTGGATTACGGTCTATGTATAATGTTGTAATGCCTAATCAAGTCTCAAAGGAGTCAAGATGAGTAGTATATGCATATTGCTTTCTCGATGTTTGTCAATTTCCCTGTTGTAATTTGTTCACCCAACATGTCATCTATCTTAAGGAGAGCCACCACTAGTGAACTATGGACCCCGGTCCTTTCTTTTATCATCAATCTACAATCAATTGTTTACTGCTTTCTGTTTACTTTCTGCAAACTATTACTTTCTTCCACACAATACATTTAATCCTTTGTTTTGAGAAAACCAGTGAGATTGAAAACCTTACTGTAAGTTGGGGGCAAAGTTCTGTGGTTGTGTTGTGCAGGATTCCACGTTGCTGCTGGCGCCGGTAGTGTGCCCTGCCAAAGTTCAGCTAGTAACACCTTGGAGGTGTTTCCTTGCTCCTACTAGTTCGATTAAACCTTGGTTTCATAACTGAGGGAAAACTTGCTATTGTGCTCATCATACTTTCCTCTTGGGGTTCCCCAGCGAGCTCGATATATTTTGGGCCATCAACCCTCAATCTCTCCCTGCAAGAACTCCACCTTTCCCCGGGTTACCGGCCTTGAATCTTGCAAAGGCTAGGCCCGGACCTTCTTCTATGTCTGGAATAACTTAGATACGGTCTTGATCCGGCTCCTCCCCTTCAAGATAGGTGTCCCGGATACCTCTTTGTGGGAGACGATCCCGAGATGGCCTACTGCCTTGGCGAACCAGGTAGATCGCTGGATCAAGGAGCTCCTTAAGAAGAATCTGCGTGGCGAGGAAATTATGATTACATTTGTCCATAGTTGAGTCTCCCCCTTCAGAAGCGCGCGCACAAGATCTGCCACTTGAGTGGCCCCCTTGACCCCCACCGGACCTCCTCCTTTGAGCTTAACAAGTCAGAGGTGTTCCACCGGGTCAAGGCCATTTTTAAGGTGGAGAAGGAGTTCTCCGAGGCATGGGACTGGGGGCTCGCTCCCTTCACCTAGGCCAACTTGCCTCCTAAGGTAAACTCTTCTCTTGGTACTTTTTACGGGTCTTTTCCTTTGTTGGATATCCTCCTAACTTAACCATTTAATATTTTTGCTCTCAGTTGTTTCTTTAGCAGACAGTTGAGGACGGCAAGGATCTAGCCCTCAAATGGGTGGTGGACCACACTGAGCCGGACGAGGAGGAGCCTGACTCAGAGAGGTTCTTGCCTACTATAGACACCACCAAGCGCACCTCTGGTAAGACCTCTTCTCTAAGGGATTGGTCGGATGATGATGACTCGGATGTTGAGGTTATGGAGGTACTTGATCTGGTGTCTATCTCTTACGTGTTCCCGGTTATGTCCGAATCTTCAGCTAACCTGGCCAGTCAGGTCCTCGAGGTTCCCCCTCTCACCACGGATGATCCGGGTCCTGCGCCCTCCTAGAAGCGCGCGGCAACCTCGGCCGCAGCTTCAGAGATGCCCCCACCCAGGAAAAGGCAGAAGAAGTCCGAGGTCAAGGCTCAGCCCAAGCCCGCAGCTAAGAGCACAGTCTGGAGAATGCGCACACCTCGGCAGCCTCCAACCTCAGATGAGTAAGTCATTTTTCTTTCGGTATTTACTTCCGGGTCTCGATCCCTTTGCCTTTGCGTTTTGCCTGCTTTTCTTTCTCTATTTGACTTGTTGTTTTTCGCTTCTCAAGCTCTCCTAAGGTTATTCCCCAGAGTGGCCCCAACATTTCCTCTCCAATCCGGAGCAGCCCATCTCCCCTCATGACAATGATGTTCGTGCGCTGAGTCCTATTCATGAGGATTCTACGGCTGCGCCGACTCAGAGCCCACCTTGCCATGAGGAGGGAAACGTCGACATGGGGGTCACCGGAGCGGCCGAGGACACAACAATGCTAGATCTCCCTAGCTTCTGTGATCCACCAGAACCGTCAACCTTTGAGGTTCTAGCTTCATCGACACCACCCCAGACAACATCTCTCTCATTTCCTATTTCTCTAGTGTCTGCAGTCTCTGTATCAGCAGCACCAATAGCACCAGTAGCACCAACACTAGCAGTACCAGCAGGAACACCACTAGAAACACCAGCACCAGTAGCAGCAATAGCTATAGCTAAGCCAACCGCCAAGAAGAAAACTCAGGCCACTCCCTCCGAATCCACCATGTCTATTAAGGACATTTTCAGCCAGTTTCCCAAGCTCAATCCGGCGCGGCAGCCTCGGCTCTTCTTCAGCAGCTATCATCATCCAGCAAAAGCAAGAAAACCGCCGAGCCAGCCACGGATTCCCCTTCTGGCCCTCATGCAGCCGGATCTGAGAGCAGTAAGCAATTGACCTTGCATACTAGTCATGCTGCTTCTCAGTCCGTGAGGCGGGAGGCTCATGCCAGGGGCTTGGTGACAAGCCATTATCTTAGCGGTGAAAGCTATAGCCCTGCGCTTATAGAATATGTGTAGAGCTGGAATAACGCCGAGTTTATTGACCCGCAAGATGATTTGCCGGAGATGTTTACTCCGGCAGAGTTCAACGCTCAGATGAATTCCGCTACCAAGGCCATCTCCCTTGCTGGCCGGATGATGGAGGTAACCCTTTTTCTGCTATGCCTTTTATATACGCAATATATATACCCACTAGTCCCCGAGCCTCTGAGGGAGTAATTTATAACTCAGTCAGATGCTCTTAGAAAATTAGCGCAAGTCCTTAGTATGTTCAAATATCTACACACCTAGAGCCGGGTTAAGTGCCACTTGGCCCGGATCTTGTAGAGTTCGAATATCCACACACCTAGAGCCGGGTTCAGTTCCACTTGGCCCGGATCTTGTAGACTTCGAATATCCACACAACTAGAGCCGGGTTAAGTTCCACTTGGCCCAGATCTTGTAGACTTCGAATATCCACACACCTAGAGACGGGTTAAGTTCCACTTGGCTCGGATCTTGTAGACTTCGAATATCCACACACCTAGAGCCGGGTTAAGTTCCACTTGGCCCGGATATTGTAGACTTCGAATATCTACACACCTAGATCCGGGTTAAGTTCCACTTGGCCCAGATCTTGTAGACTTCGAATATCCACACACCTAGATCCGGGCTAAGTTCCACTTGGCCTGGATCTTGTAGACTTCAAATATCCACACACCTAGAGCCGGGTTAAGTTCCACTTGGCCCGAATCTTGTAGACTTTGAATATCCCTTTCACCCATTTTCTGAACTATCATCTCACTGTTTTAGATCACCACCAACCGTCGGACCACTGAGTTCCAGCGCCTGCTGGACTCATACAAGGATCATCGTGCCAGATACGCCAAGTTGTTGGTCGATCACCATAAGAAGGGTAATTCCCTTTGCTTAAGCCCTTTTCATTCACATTCCTTTGAGTTATTCGTTATTCGTATTAACTTGTTGTCTGAATTATGCAGCCGAGGCTGAGGTTGAGAATGTCATCATGCGCAAAAATCTGGCTGAGATCCGAGGTAATTTTTCTTGTTCCTTTAGCCCTTGCGTGCTCTTTCCCTGACTCGGCAGATATTTATACCTCGGCTCTATCGATTCATTCCACTATTGCAGTTGTACTTCAAGATAGTGTGCCCATCCCTAACATGATGACTCACTTTCTCGAACAAGCAGTGAAGCACCAGGATGAGCTGAAGAGAAAAGATGACGAAATTGCTCAACTTCGCCTCAAGGATGCGGAGATTACTCGGCTAAACGCCAAAATCCAAAGGCTCAAGGACCTCCAAAAATCCGAGCTGGATAAGGCTGATCAGGAGTTCGCCGAGGAAAAAGAACGTTTGACCACCTAGATCTCCAAGGATAAAGATTTGCTATAGGAAGCTGACGTAAAACTTACGTCGGTGACCTCCGAATATCAGAAGCTCCCGGCCAGCCAGGCATACGTGTACACCGAGCTCACTCAGATCATCTTCCATATTTCACGTGAGTTCTCTTCCTCTTTTCACATCTTGTCTTTCCGGATTAAGTGTTCTTGTTTATTGACATCCTTTGTTTTGTTCGCAAGCAAGTTCCTAGAGAGTGACTCCCTCGCTTCTACCGCCGTAACTAGGTCCCGCGCCTAGCGAGGTAATCTAGCTGACTCTACCGCCGAGTCAGATCCTTATGACATGGAGTATTTGTTGGTGAACCTCTCTACCCGCATGGAACTAGTGAAGAACTATGGGGCAGATATTATGCCGATAGCGATGTGGATGTTCAATGCTCTCTGGCCCACTGAGCCCACTCCCAAGGGAAGCGCACCTTTTATAGCAAAAATAATGGAGTGAGAAACTCAGATGAACTTGTGGCGGGAATCTGCTGCGCGAGCTGGAGTTGACACGGTGCTGAACTTTGTTCCCTCTTGGTATGAAGAGCTGGATCTGAACCTGCTTGAGTGTCTACGCATCGGATCAAAATGGTCCAATGATCCGGAGTGCATCGCTCAACGCAACGCCTATGCCAACAATCTTATTCAATATGTTTTCTGCCATAGTTGGAATGAGGGTCCGAGCTACCTAGACACAGTTGATGATGGCTATGTCTCCAATGGAGTTGATGGTGAACAAGATGAAGAGGAAGCTTCCGAGCTCGGCGATGATGCTAAAGATCCATAGGACAAGGCGGCTAATCTGGAAGACGAGGCCGAGCCCAGCGCCCCGCCTACGGCTACCGAAGTACCTCCTCCCTCGGTCGATGATTCGGCTTCTGCTGCTGCTCCTTGAGCTGCCAATCACTTGAACAATATTCGTGAGATCCCCGGTATGCCGGGTGGAATTGTATTTATGCACAGTGGTTTTACTCTGCTACAATTGGTTATGTTTTGCTACTAAACTTTTAAATGTCGGATTAACTTGGGCGAAGTCCCTGAGTTTCCTTTTCATGTTGCCCCAATTTTATGACTCGGCTTGCGTCTACCTTGATTCGGGTTTTTGACTTACGAGTCCGAGGTTCAAAAATTTGACGCAACAATACTGGAAACTTTGAGATTAGCTCAAAATAATCCAACGCAAGATACGTAAAGTAAGAAAAGGGTTAGTGCAAATAGCAAATGTCAGCTCGATTATGTTCTTTTCCTTAGTCGTTTTTCATGTGCTTTGCAATTCGAAACTTGTTCTCTTACTTGCAATGAAGCCAATTCTTGTTGGGCAGTAGCAAAGTCGAAAATTAGGTTTTTGGTGCTCACACATTACTAATCCGGCTAAGATCCAAGTAACTTAAGCCAACCATCATATAAAAGTTAAATAGGGAAAAGACAGTTATTAAGGCAGTCCCCGGGTTTCAGCCCGGGGTGCCGGAGTTTCATTGATGTGCTCATTTCCGACATAAATATCAACATATGAGTAACTCGGATACATTCACCTCTTTGCTAGGTGTAAGATGGACGGAGTAGAGCTACATTCCACGAACGGTTTGTTTCCTCGCTGGACCTGTCCGCCTTGTTCTTTTCCTGTGGTTGTGCATCGATAAGGTAGTAGGAATCATTGTGAAAAGATTTGCTTACAATGAAAGGTCCTTCCCATGGAGGGGATAACTTATGCATGCCAGAGTGCATTGCACCAGCCGAAGCATGAAATCACCTTCCCAGAAAACTCGGGGGTGTACTTTCCGGCTATGGTAGCGTCAGATATTCTGCTGATAAATGGCGAATCTGGACAAGGCCAGTTCTCTTGCTTCTTCCAGCAGATCAACATCATTTTGCCGGGCCTCACGCACTTCGGCTTCTGTGTATTGGGTAACCCTTGGCGAATCATGCTCTATGTCGGCTGGTAACACAGCTTCTGCCCCATATACCAGAAAAAATGGCATATAGCCCGTTGATTGATTCAGAGTTGTTCTCAAGCTCCATAGTACCGCTGGTAGTTCTTCTATCCAGCACCCCGCTGATGTTTGCAGCGGCTCAATGAGCCGTGGTTTTATCCCGGACAAGACTAGTCCGTTGGATATCTCCACTTGCCCGTTTGATGTGGGGTGGGCTACTGAGGTGATGTCTAGCTGGATCTTTTTCTCTCAGCAAAACCTAGCAAATGCTCGTTCAGCAAAATTCGTGCCATTATCAGTTATGATATTGTGGGGATAGCCGTATCTAAAGATTATATCTTTGAGGAACATCACCATTATTGCCCCATCACATTTCCTGATTGGCTTTACCTCAATCCATTTGGTGAACTTATCCACCATAACCAAGATATGTGTCATCCCTCCCTTAGCCGGCTTAAATTGTCCTACCATGTCTAGGCACCATAAAGCAAATGGTTAAGTAATAGGGATAGTCTTGAGTTCCGACATTGGCACATGGGTCTTAGTGGCATACCTCTGACAACCATTGCATTTTTTTACAAGATCCTCTGCTTGCTCCAAAGCACTTGGCCAATAAAATCCATGCCGGAAAGCTTTTGCCACTAATGCTCTTGAAGATGCATGATGACCACATTCTCCTTGATGGATATCTCGGAGTATGTCAAGCCCTTCTTCCGGGTCTGCGCATCGTTGCAAGACACTAGTGACACTTCTTTTATATAGCTCGGCGTTAATTATAGTATATGCGTTGGCCCGTCTCTGAATTTGCCTTGAGTGTCATTCGGCAGAATTCCCTCTTTTAGGAAATCAAATATTGTCTTAGCCGAAGAAGGTATAGGCCAGATGGGGAAAAGTTCTTCATCAATTTCCATCGCATCCACCGACATAACTCCTGCCGGGTCTGGCTGAACAGTCCCCGGGTTTGCTAAAGCAGTCCTCGGGTTTGCTGAGGTGCTTCCCCTGTCTATTTCCATATGTGTCGATTCTGATCTGGAAATTGCCGGGACATAAATTGAGTCAGATTCTAGTGATGGCATAATCGATGGTTTTCTCAGGTGCTCTAAAGCAACATTTGGTGGGATTGGTTGCCGAGATGACCCCAACTTGGACAATACATCGACTGCCTCGTTTTGAATCTGGGGTAGGTGATGAAATTCACATCCCTCGAAGAACCCACTTATTTTTTGAACATGGAATCTGTAAAGAGCCATGTTGGCATCAAAGGCATCCCAATTGTCAGATACTTGCTGCACCACCAAATCCGAGTCTCCAAAGCATTGTATCCGACATATTCCTACTTCCTTTGACACTTTAAGCCTATGCACAACTGCTTCATATTCTGCAACATTGTTTGACGCACTGAAGTGAATTTGGAGGGCATATTTTAACTGGTCTTTCTTGGGAAAGGTAAGCACTACTCCGGTGCCCAGTCCTTCTTTCAGCTTTGATCCATCAAAGTGCATCCGCCAGTAATTTGAGTCCGTCAAGGGTGGTTCATATTGCATCTCGGCCCAATCCACAAAGAAATCTGCTATAGCCTGTGACTTGTTCGCATCTCTTCTGTCGAACTGCAGTGCGTATGAGGCCAACTCAATTGCCCACTTTTCTATCCGGCCGCTAGCATCCTTGTTGCTCATGATCTTCGATATGGGTGCTTCACATATCACTTTCATGGGGTGTTCCTCAAAGTAATGTTTGAGTTTCTTGGCCACCATGTACACACCGTATGCAATTTTTTTGGTAGTGCGGGTAATTCTGTTTTGAGGCAGATAATACTTCGCTTAGGTAATAGACCAGTCTCTGCACCGATTTTCCTTCCTCTTCATTCCACCACTACCACCGCACTTACAACTCGGTTGGTTGTGGCTATATAGAGCAACATCGGCTCTTTAGGTAGTGGGGCAGCTAATATTGGCATGGAGGACAACATCTTTTTTAATTCTCGAAACGCACTATCTGCTTGTGGTGTCCATGTGAATTTGTCTGCCTTTTTCATTAACTGATAGAGGGGTAATGCTTTCTCTCCCAGTCGACTTACGAACCGGCTTAACGATGCCAGGAAACCATTGAACTTCTGCACATTGTTAAGGGACTTTGACAGTTCCATTCTCTCAATATCATGGATTTTTGTCGGGTTAGCTTCGGTACCTCGGTTAGACACAAGAAAACCGAGTAATTTTCCCACCGGGAGACCAAAGGTACATTTTTCCGGGTTAAGCTTCATTCAGAACCGTCTTAGGTTCATGAATGTTTGTCGGATATCATCAAGGAGCGTATTGCTTTCCTTAGTTTTTATCACAACATCATCCACATAGACTTGCACATTTCAACCTATTTGGTCATGCAAACATTTTTGCATGCATCGTTGATACGTTGCTCCTGCATTATGTAATCCAAACGGCATAGTGCGCTAGCAATAAGCCCTGCAAGGGATGATAAATGCAGTCTTTATTTGATCATCCGGATTCGGAGGTATCTGGTGGAAACTAGAATATGCGTCTATGAATGACAACAGCTCACATCTGGCAGTTGAGTCTATGACCTGGTTTATCCTAGGCAGTGGGAATGGATCTTTTGGACACGCCTTATTCAGGTTCGTGTAATCAATGCACATACGCCACACCACTGCCACGTTCGGGTCATCCTTTTTCTTCTCCACCAGCACCGGATTAGAGAGCCTATCCGGGTAAAGCACTTCCATGATAAATCCGGCTGCAAGGAGCCTAGCTATCTCGTCTCCAATGACTTTTCTCCTATCTTCGGTGAAGTGGTGGAGAGGTTGCTTCACCGACTTAGCCCCGGGTCTCACATTCAATGAGTTCTTGGCCAACTCCCTCTGCACACCTTGCAGATCATGTGTGGACCAAGCAAAGATATCCCGATTCTCACGGAGGAAGTTGATGAGCTCGCTCTCCTATTAGTCTCCTAACCTGACACCAATGGTTACTGTGTGCTCTAGGAACTGATCATCAATTGGCACTTTCTTAGTGTCCTTTGTCGCTTGAAACGACACAATTCCATGTGGGTTGGTCAAAGCCAGCATATGCTGCTGCGCGGACTGAGCCAATGCTGCCACTTCCTGAATTCTCCTTTTCTCTTGTGCTATCACGAGTGACTCAGCCAAGTTAGACCTGGCGGAAGTGCATTCAATCGAATGCCTAAAGTCCCCTTATACTGTAATCACTCCTCTTGGTCCGGGCAGTTTCATCTTTAAGTAACTGATGTGAGTACTTTCCATGAACTTGTTCAGAGCAGGCCTGCCGAGTAATACATGATAAGCACTATCCAAGTTCACTACTTCAAACTCCAAGTTCTCAGTCCGGCAGTTATCCCTTGTACTGAATATCACATCAACCCGGACCTTACCAATAGTCTCACAAGAGATGCCTGGCACAATTCCATGAAAAGTGGTCCTTGTAGCTTGGAGCATGTTCTCCGAGATTCCTAACTGGTGCATAGTATCCTTGTACATGATGTTTATGCTACTTCCATTGACAATCAGTACCTTGGAAATTCTTACGTTGATATTCGGACCGATGAATGTCGAATCTAATACCAACGCATACAATCTAGGACTCGGCATGAGCCTCGGATGATCCTTGATATTCCAAGTTATCTCCTGATCCGACCAAGGCATGTACCTCGTCACTACATGCATTACTGCATTCACCTCCATATGCCGGCATTGCAAGCTTTTCCGGTCAGTCTCTTCCGTGGTAAACACACAGTATCTCTGGTGATGTTCCCTATACTCATTTCGTCCCTCACTACCATGGTAACCTTGATCTTGTTGTTGGTTTTTATTCACTGCTTGCACTACGTCCCTTCTTTCCTGATTTTACTACCTTGGTGGGGGTGGTGGCAACATTAGTTGTTGTCCATTCCCCCTGTGAGCAATGGCTGTCGAGGTGCTTCATTCCAAGGTGTTTCATTCCGAGGTGCCTGAGCATTCCCTGAGCTACCCTATTCGAGTTTCCTCATCCACTCACATTGCCAGGTCGTATAGTTCGTCGGACTGTTTGGACTTGGCGTATGGAATTTGCAAGGTTGGTCCAACATAGACTCAAATGTGTACCTCAGACGACCTTTTCGTTTCTGCCACTGTTTCTTCTGTTCCAGAGTCCAAGGCTTCTTGCCTTCACCCTTTTGTTGCAAATGTTGTCCTCCAGTTTTCTGGTGCTCGCTAGCGCCGACATTTGGCTGATCCTAGTCTACGGCCACCACTTCCTGCGAGTTATACCTATAATCCGGACGATCATCCCTTCTTTTACCCCGGAAATCGCCTCTCCTGGATACACCGGGGCCATCCCTATTGTAGTACTCCTCATTTGACTCGCTTGACATTATCCGGGGTTGGGTCAGATTCCCCAAGGCATACAAATCCACGATCCGGATTGTCTCAGCCAAAGTGGTTGGCATATCTCGTTGTAACCTTTGCCACAACATATTTACATATCTGCGGCCTTGGCCGAACCACGCAATTGCTTGTGATTCAATTACCCCTTCACATGAGTTGTGCATGTTGCACCACCGAGTCAAAAAATCTTGGTCAGGCTAATTCGGTGTCTGCCGGCATAATGCCAGAGTTTGCGGTCTGTTTGGCCTCTTGTAGGTGCTTGAGAAGTTGCTGACGAACAGTTCCTCAAAATCTAGCCAGCAATTTACACTTCCTGGCGGCAAGTTGTTCAGCCAAACTCTCGCAGGTCCTTCCAACATCTAGGGAACATATCTTACAGCCCATCTTAAGTTTCCTGTTGTGATCTTAACTGCGATTGCATAGTCAATGAGCTAATCTGCTGGCTTTGTCGTGGAAATGGCCACGACAGTCGCTGCTGCTGGCAGCGATTGATTGTAACGTGAGGAAGAGCTAGCCGCCATCTACAGTGCGAGATGGGGGCGGATGCACATGGTTTACCCAGGTTCGCCCCCCGGAGGGAAAAGACCTACTCCTGCTAGATTGGATTAATGGAGAGCGAGTTACAGGGGTGGCGAGCTCGGCGTCTAAGCAGCGAGTCGCTTGAGGGGCTGTATGATGGAACATACGTTCTAAGGGTACCCTAGGGAGGTTTATATAGGAGTCACCTCGCTAGGGTTTACAAGTTACAACCGAGCAAGATATGTACTCGGAGGCTTTTGACCTAATCCGACTGGGCTTCAAGTACGCCTCTGGGCCTTCAGCCTCTAGTCGCCAGGCCTTTCCTTCAGTCGCACTCCAGTCACCGTTCTTTAGGCCCACTTGCAGGCCCTTTGGCCCAATCAGAACGTCCTACTGGGCATACCCCCTTCGGCATATCCCCTTCAGTAGTCCCCGAGGCCATCGTTGATTCAGGCGCAGGCATCCCTCTGGCGGTCGAAGTAGGCGAGCCCAATTTGGACGCCCAGTCGAGTCGGCGATGGACTCTATTAAAACCGAGGAAATTTTCCCCAGGCTTCCATTCGCTGCTCCGGCGAACGACACTGCTGCCAAGTCGTTGTTTCGGTGAATGGAGAGGACTAGTGGGTAGCGAGTAGAGTGAAGGAGTTGGACCATCAATTCTGGTTAAACTATCCGTTGGAAATACCAACGGTAACTTTGGCGTAATTACCACAAGTAACGGCTACCCCGAATTTGGCGGGTAGCGTTCCCCTATAAGGGGAGTGACGAATCGGCTCTACGGATCCTTCCCCGCATTCTTCATTCTCCCACATTCACTCTTCCTGCCTTCAAGCTTCCCGCCTTCAATCTTCCGATTCGACCTTTCCACATCGTGCGATTCCACGTCCTTCCTGATGGCGCCTCCCAAAGGCTCATGGGGAAAATCCAAGTGCACCACAGCCCAACTCAAGTCCTTCGAGGACACCGGAGTCCTCCGCAAGGGGAACTGGCAGGTTCCCCCCTCATCCGAGACTGAGCCGAAGCCGCGAGCCGGCGAATTCATCTGTTTCCCCAGCCATCTAGAAAAGGGTTTGGGGTTCCCCACCTCGCTCTTCTTCCGGTGCTTCTGCGCGTATTACGCGATCAAGCCATCGGATCTCGGCACGCACAACATCGAGTAGCTGGCGATCTTCGTCGCCTTCTACGAGTGCTACCTCGGCTGCAGGCCATATTTTCCACTATGGTTGGAGCTCTTCCATGGCCGCATCGGGCGCGAGGTGTCCAGCGGCTTGATATTGGCTGCAGGCGGCGTCACGTTCCAATTGAAGCTGAAGGCTAATTTCATCAAGCTCCTTCTGCCAGATAAAGCCGCCAGCGAGTGGAAGAAGAGTTGGTTCTACGTGAAAGAATCCACTCCCCTCGGCGAGGTGGCACTTCCCGAGTTCGTCGCCGAGAGGAGTGAGCCTCGCCTGTTGGCACGAAGACCAGAGGATGGCCGTCGCAGAGATGATGGACCAGATCTAGAGGCGGAAGGACACAGGGTTGACTTCAATCAACCTTTACAACTGCTGGCTCGAGCAGTGCCTAGTTCCGCTAGCGGCTCGGCCGCATTAGATGTACGAGTACAGCGGGAAGCACGACCCTTCCTGAACCAGCAAAGAATCATGGGAGGCCGAGGACTACAAGGCCACCTTGAAGAAGATCACTGACGCGGAGTTCACCAGCGTGTCGGTCGGGCTCGCCCCATACACTCCCATGAAGAATGAAGCCCCCACAATAAGTTTTCTCCCAAGCCGCCATTTCCGCACCTCAATTCGCAGTCACTGCATTTGGTACTTGCTCGTGGTGGTTCTCAGCTGTTTCAGGTGTTGGAGGGCTGGCTTCCTCCGCTTGATGAGGAGGTTCCCCAGGAGCTCGAGGAGGCCTCCGAGGGAGACTCTTCTGACAATGACGAGGAGGAGGAGGAGGTCCCTCCCCCAGCGCATGTGGCTCGCAAGACTCGCATGCAGAAACAGCACGAGTTCGAGGCAAGTTGCAGCCTTAATGAACACGAAGGAGGTGACGAGGTCACGCAGGAGCACACATCCCGGCATACGGCCACACCGTCGAAGCCCGCGCGCAAGCCCAAGTCACCAGCGAAGAAGCCAATGTCTCCGTCCAAGTCGGTGGTGGTGTTCGAGTCAGATAAAGACTCTGATGATAAAGACTCCCCCGAAATCTCGCACAAAGCTCCGGAGGGTGCGATCCCGACGAAGAGGTTGGAGGGCAAGGACACTAAGGCGGCGGTAGAGGTTCCCCTGGTGGTGATCGCGCCAACAGTTTCGGGGGTCCCGAGTCAGGAAGCGGCCGAGGCGGCGGCGTCTAAGTCACCGCAGCCATCGAGAGCGGCCGCGTCTTCGGAGGCGGAAATTCCGGAGACCATGGCTTCGTCGTGGAGGAAGCCTGCGGTGTCGTGGGCTTTAGACGTCTTTGAGAGGGGGCTCACTCGCAAGCTGGGTCTAGAATTGGATAAGCCTGCCCACATCAGCACCGAGCTACGTGTTCTCCCGGTTTCTAAGTAAGTATTGGTTCTTCATTCCGACTCGCCTCTTGTTTTTGTATAGTTGTTATATTGATTGCGGAAATTTGGGAAGATCTGGGGCCAAGAAGATTAGACGTCCTTCGGTGGCAAAGATTCCGCCGCCGCCACCACGGGAGAGGGCGACCTCCCCAAGAAGATAAAACCCATCGGAGATGTAGCTACCGCGGAAGGTGCGAAGAAGCATAAGGGGGGTGCCGACGATGCCACATCTATGGACGGCGCCGCGGAGCCCGATTTTGCGAAAGTTGCCAAAGAAGTGGTGGTGGCTCGATCGGAGCCAGTTGTGGTTGGGACTGCGTCGGAGGCGCTGGCTCGACAACCAGTGCCCCCGCTAGAGTGTCGGCGACGTTCCCGCGCTTCATGGCTAGGGGGTTTCCAGGCGTGGCGGACACCCAGTCTCCACAGAGTCCGGAGATCGTGGATGCGGACATTGGGTCCCGTCGTGGGCGCACTTCCTTCACGATCCCGTCGACTGACGCCGGAGAACTCCACAGGATGCTTGGCGCCGCTATTCAGGTATGTCCAGTCCCCGAGTTCTTAGTCGCTGAATTTCAGCGGCTAGGGATTGAACTTCTTTCTACTCTCCAGTCCCTGAGTTCTTAGTCGCCAAATTTCAGCGGCTAGGAACTGAACTTCTTTCTACTCTCCAGTCCCCGAGTTCTTAGTCGCTGAATTTCAGCGGCTAGGAACTGGATGTTGATTTTGGTAAGTGCTGAATTGTGTTGTTTGTTTGCAGGGTTTGCAAAGGGAATCGACCAATCGGCAGGCCGCAAGGGAGCGCTTGGAGCGGGATCTGCGCGAAGCGCAGGAGGCGAACTAGCGACTTCAGGAAACTATTGGTAAGTATATGCCTTTCTTTCCTTTTCTCTTTCAAGTGTGAACTGTTGGTGTATGACGCTGATACATTGCAAATGTATCTATAATTTTTGATGTTCCATGCTTGGTTTTATCAACTTTCTTGTGTTTTGTCCACATTTGGAGTACTTTTCATATGATTTCTTGGACTAACCTATTAACAAGAGACACAGTGCCAGCTGCCTGTTTTCTGCTGTTTTTGGTTCCAGGAAAGTCAGAAAATGAATATTCTCAGAATTGGACAGGACAAAAGCCAAAGTGCCTATTTTTTCGGAAGTCATCAGATGCCAGAATACGAGACGGAGAAGGGCTGGGGGCCGGCCACACCACCTAGCCGCGCGGCCAGGCCTGACCCACGCCAGGGAGTGGTCTGGCCGACCCTAGCACCCCCTCGGCCTCTCCTTCCGCCTATAGATTGCCCTCGGGAGGAAAACCCTAAGGACCCGATCAAAAATCCACGAAAGAGTCTGTAGCCGCCGTCATCTCCTTCCCTAGATCGGAGGGAATCGGAAGCTCTTCCCGGCACCCTGCCTGAGAGGGGAATTCACCCTAGAGGCCTTCTTCATCACCATGCAAGCCTCCGGTGTGATGCGTGAGTAGTTCATCTCTAGACTACGGATCCATGTAGTAGCTAGATGGCTGGTTCTCCTCCTTTGTGCTTTCATGATTAGATCTTGTGAGCTCCGTTCATGATCAAGATCATCTATTTGTAATTCTACATGTTGTGTTTGCGGGGATCCGATGGATATTGAGATGCTATTTCAGATTGATTATTGATTCTATCATGTCTTTGTTATTTGTGATCTTGCATGCTTTCTGTTGTTAGTAGCTATCTTGGCCAAGTAGATGCTAGCAACTCCAAGAGTTAGTATTTATGCTCGATAGTGGGTTCATGCTCTGGTAATCTGGGGAAGTGACAGAAATCTCTAAGGTACTAGATGTGCTATTGCTACTAGGGAGAAAACAACAATCCTTTGTTCATAGAACAATCGTATTGTTTACATTACGTGTAATTCATAAAGCAATAATATGTTGCTTGCAACTTAATATTGGAAGGGGTTCGGATGATAACCTGAAGGTGGATTATTAGTCATAGATGCAGTTGGATGGCGGTCTATGTATAATGTTCTAATGCCTTCCAAGGCTCAGCTAGCAACACCTTTGGGGTGTTTCCTTGCTCCTACTGGTTCGATTAAACCTTGGTTTCATAACTGAGGGAAACTTGCTGCTGTGCTCATCATACCTTCCTCTTGGGGTTCCCAACAAGCTCTACATTAACACTGAGCCATCGGACGCGCTGATGGTTTCTCTTTTAGATGGTCTCCCGGATGCGATTTCCAAGGCCCACGAAAGGTATGTTCCAGTCGCTGAACTGGACGCGGCGAATGGGCGAATTGCCTCGCTAATCCAAGACTTGGAGGAGGCGAGAGCGGCCTCGGTTTCTTCTGAGCACTGAGCGAAGGCTGCTGTCGCCGTAGCTGAGGAGGAACGCAAGGCCGCGGATTCGATCATCGTGGGGCTGCACAATGATCATGCCGCCTTGGAGAAGCATGTCACGGGGAACTGCCGCAAACTCCTTGGTGATTGTCCGTCTTTGCCTAACTTGTTTGGCGAGTCCCTGATTGGGGAAGTCCGTAGTTTCACTGACGTCTGATTTTGCAGCTGTGATAGGCCAAAGCGACCCGGTGGTTCAGACCTTCAACGCTTCGCAGTGCGTGATTGCCATGGTGAACGCGGCCACGGCTTCGGTGTTATGTGTCCAAGCGGTTCTTCAAGGCATGTCCCCCACCGAGGTTATTCTTGGGGGGCTTACGGAGGTGTGGTGCTATCTGGAGGAGGCTCCTGTCGTCGTGGATTGGATGGCGCACTCGGCGTTCAGGCGCGGGGCCACCACGACATTGAGCCTGGGTCTCGCCTACTTCCCCGACGACTTCGACCTTGACGACGTGACGAGTGGCTACCCATCGGCGACCGGCATGGTGGAGATGTCAGAGGTACTGAAGCTGACTGCAAAGGCCGCCCCTTATGCCGATCGGGTCCTAGCGATGGGGGATCTTCTGCCATACCAGGAGACGGTGTTGGCGCCTGGCGACCCCGAGCCGGAGCATCATGACATGAAGTCGGAGCAGCCCTTCCGGTCGGTGTTGTCAAAGTCGCTGACGACCTACCCGATGAACCCGTGGAATCCTTTCGTTCGTGTCAAGGGGGTGGTGGTGCTTCTTCGTTAGGACCTGTGGAATATACAATGTAGTTGGGCAATTTGTAATGTATGCCAAGTGGCGACTGCTGTAATATGATCAACATTTTGTAATATATGCCAAGGTGAGTCAGTCGACTCGTATTGCGACCAAGATTGTGTGGTGCGTTTATTTTTGATTGAGCGAGTCCCCGAGCGCGTCTGCCCTTAATGGAGTATAACTTGATTGTATACTTTTGTGTTTTATTTTGGTTGTGCATTATTTTATCTCTCGCGTCTTCTGAGGGGCGAGTCCCCTAGCGCGAGTGGGATTGTTTTGTAGGTGAGTCCCCGAGCGTGGTGCTTAACCGTATTGGTCGCGTTCGTGTTGCAGGTTGTGAATGCGTTGTTTGTAACGCGTCTCGTCCCTTGGCTCGGAGAGCCAGTCGCTGGGCGGGTCCAAGGCAGCTCTCTTACTTGGTGTGTTCCCGAGCCGCGTGGGGGTTTCCGTTTTGCGGAGTCCCCATGCGTGGTACTTAACCGTTCGAGTTGCTTTGCGCGAGGATGGGAGGGATAGTTCGCTGTGAGAAGCGTATACCGGTTGTCTTGGCCCGGCAGGCCAGTCGAGCTAGGTGACTCCAATGGCGGCTCCGGATTGGCGTTTTTGTGGACGTCCCAAGGCCCGAGTATTTCCGGTGCCCTTGTGCCGCACTACTTAGCCGTGCTGGTCGCTCGACCAAAGTTTGACTTCCGTGAGTAGCATATTGCTTATTTGTACGAGTGCAAGTGGCACAAGAATATGGCGAGTAGACACAATTTGTGTGATCCGAATGAAATTCATTATATGTGCCAGCTGAGTACAATTTGAGGTTCTATGTATAGAACTTTTTGAGAAGGTTTACATTCCATGGCCTTCCGATCTCGAGCTATCCGTCGCCCCGTATGTCGATGAGGTAGTAGGCATCGTTGCCGAGGACTTGCCCTATGGCGAATGGCCCCTCCCATGGGGGGGGGAGAGTTTGTGCATGCCTTTCTTGTCTTGGGCCAGTCATAGGACCAGGTCACCTTCCTGGAAGGTGCGAGTCCGGACTCGTCGGCCGTGGTAGCGGCGGAGTCCTTGCTGGTAGATGGTGGTGCGGGAGCGAGCCAGGTCGCGTGCCTCGTCGAGTTGATCGATGCTGTCTTAGCAGGCGACCTTGTTGGACGCCTCGACGTAGTTGGTGACTCGAGGTGAATCGTGTTCCATGTCAGTTGGCATTACGGCCTTGGTGCCGTACACCATGAAGAAGGGCGTGAACCCGGTGGAGCGATTGACGGACATGCGGATCCCCCATATTACGGAGGGGAGCTCGTCGACCCAGCATCCTAGGGTGCGCTCGAGGGGCACCTAGACTCGCGGCTTGAGCCCGTGGAGGACGCTCTGGTTGGCGCGTTCTGCTTGGCCGTTCGACTCTGGGTGGGCGACTGAAGCAAGGTCGAGTCGTATGCCATGTTCTTCACATAATTCCGCCATGGTCCCCTTGGCGAAGTTGGTGCCATTGTCTATTATGATGCTATGCGGGTAGCCATATCGATAAATGAGCTCACGTAAGAACTTGGTGGCCGTCTTGCCATCGCACTTTTTTATTAGCTTGGCCTCGACCCATTTGGTGAACTTGTCGACCGCGACCAGGAGATTGGTGAAGCCAGATGGGGCCTTCTTAAACGGGCCTACCATGTCCATGCCCCATACGGCAAATGGCCATGTAATGGGGATGGTCTTGAGTGCCACACCAGGGATGTGCGTCTGGTGGGCATACTTCTGGCACCCGACGCATCGCTGGACGATGGTGGTGGCATCAGCGTGTGCGGTGAGCCAATAGAAACCGTGTCGCATGGCCTTGGCGACTAGCGACTTGGCGCCGGCGTGATGGCTGCAGTCGCCGGCGTGAATGTCCTGGAGGATCTTGCGGCCTTCTTATGGCTGTACGCAGCGCTGGAACACGCCAGTCACGCTACGTCTGTGGAGCTCGCCGTTGATGATGACAAAGGATTTGCAGCGGCGCACGATCATTCACGCCTCCGTCTCGTTGCTTGGTAAGATCTTGTGCTCCAGGAAGGCGATGTATGGTGATGTCTAGTCGCTAGGCTCCACAACCAGGCGACTAAGGCCGGATCTAGTTGCAGTGGTATCGCGACGTCGATCTCCTTTGGTGGGCTAACCGACGGTTTGTGGATGATGTCGAGGAAGACGCCTGCTGGTGGCGCTTGTCGGGTCGATCCAATGTGGGAAAGGGCGTCTGCCTCCTCATTTTTGCGTCTGTCGATCCACTTGACAGAATAGCCGTCGAAGTGTCCTCCCAACTGGTCTACCGCTTGGCGGTACACGATCATTGTTGGAGAGACGGTGTCGCATGTCCCGGTGACCTGGCTGGTGACTAGGTCAGAGTCGCCATAGCATCGTAAGCGGTTGACGTTCATCTCCATAGTGGCCTCATGCCGTGAAGGAGGGCCTCGTATTCTGCCATGTTGATGGTGCAGGGCTTGAAGTTGAGGTGGAGCACGTAGCGGAGCTTGTCTCCATTGGGAGAGGTTAGTATGACCCCAGCCCCTGCGCTGTCGGTGTTCTTGGAGCCATCAAAGTGGAGCGACCAGTAATGAAGGTACAGGAGCTTCTCCGGCTGTTGTGCTTCTTCCCAATCTGCGAGGAAATTAGCTAGGGCTTGTGACTTGATCACTTTGTGGGGCTCGTATTTGATGTTGTGGACACCGATTTCGACGGCCCAATTGGCGACTCGCCCGGTCGCCTTGCGATTGCGTATTATGTCCTGCAAAGGTGCGGTGGAGACCACCGTGATCGGGTGCTCCTGGAAATAGTGCGGGAGTCGCCGCTGAGCCCGGAATATCGCGTACACCTGTTTCTGGTACTGTGGGTAGCGCTATCATGAATCCGTCAGGACTTCGCTGATGTAGTAGACAGGGCGCTGTGTGAGGCGCTCCTTGCCCTCCTCTGGTCGTTCGACAACCATCATGACGCTGACGACTCGAATGGAGTCCGCGACGTAGATGAGCATTGGCTCTTTGTCGAGTGGAGCAGCGAGGAGTGGAGCCGCGAGTAGCACTTCTTTGCGCATTTTGAGTGCATCGTCGGCCTCCGCGTCCCATTGGAACGTGGGGTTCTTGCGCATCAGGCGGTAGAGGGGCATTGCCTTCTCGCCTAGTCGAGGGATGAAGCGACCGAGGGCCGCGACTCGCCCTGCCAACTTCTGGATGTCGCGTAGGCACTCGGGTTTCCCGAGTCGCGCGATGGTGTCGATCTTGGTGGGGTTGGCTTAGATGCCTTGCTTGGAGACTACATACCCCAGGAGTTGTCCGGTGGGGACACCGAAGGTGCATTTTCCGGGGTTCAGCTTGATGTTGTACCTCCGCAGGTTTGCGAAGGTTTCGGCCAGGTCGGCGAGCAGGTCATCCTGGCAGGTGGATTTTACCGCCATGTCGTCGATGTAGAAGTGAATGTTGCGGCCAATTTGGCTCGCTAGGCACTCCTACATGCATCTCTGGTATGTGGCGCCGGCGTTCTTGAGGCCGAACGTCATGGCCATGTAGCAGAAGGTGCCGAATGGCGTAATGAACGCCGTCTTCTCCTCGTCCTCGACCGCCATCTTGATCTGGTTATAACTAGAGTAAGCTTCGAGGAAGCACAGCGACTCCGATCCCGCGGTCGAGTCGATGATTTGATCTATGTGCGGTAGGACGAACTCCTCCTTCGGGCAGGCGCTATTGAGGTTGGTGTAGTCGATACACATTCTCCATGTGTTGTTCTTTTTTAGAACCAGGACTGGGTTTGCCAGCCACTTGGTGTATTTGATTGGCCGGATGAAGCCTGCGGCTAGCAGGCGCTATACTTCTTCTGTGATTGCTTGACGGCGCTCTTCACTAAAGGGCCGTAGCGACTGCTTTACTTGTCACACTTTGGGGTCGGTGTTGAGTTTGTGCTCAGTGAGTTCCCTCGGGACACCTGGCATGTCAGATGTCTTCCATTCGAAGATGTCGCGGTTCTCACGGAGGAACCCGATGAGCGCGCTTTCCTATGCGGGGCTCATGTGCGCCCCGATGGTGTCCGTCTGGCTGGAGTCGCCCGGGATGAGCTCGACGGTGCGGGTGTGTGTGGTCGCTTCAAACGTGGAGTTCGCGGCGGTTGGTTTCTTCAGGATGGTGGGGTTGTCCTTGTTGATGTTGCCCGCGTATTTCGCAAGCTCCTCCGCGTGATCGGTCTCCGTAGCGATGACGGCGTCGGCGAGGTCGGCTCCTTTGTCCTCGCATTCCACGGCCATGTCGGGGTCGCCATGGATGGTGATGATGCCACTTGGCCCTGGGAGCTTCATCATGTTGTAGGCGTCGTGTGGGGTCACCATGAATTTTGCGAATGCCTGGCGGCCCAAGACGCAGTGGTAGGGGCTGAGGAAGTTCACCAGCTCGAATACGATCCTCTCCGTGCAGTAGTTTGCCGGAGTGCCGAAGGTGACTGGCAGCATCACTTTTCCGATCGGGTACGCCTTCCGACCGGGGACGATACCGTGGAAGGTTGTCAGGTTTGGCTCAATGGCTGCTTCTGGGAGCTGGAGCCTCTTGAATGTGTCTAGGTACATGATGTTGATGGAGCTCCCACCGTCCATTAGTGTCTTGGGCAGCTAGTAGTCAGCCACCTTGGGCCTGACTACCAGGGTGACTTGCCCTAGGTATTCGATTCTTGGCGCATGGTCCTAGCGACTCCAGGTGATGCTCTGCTCGGACCAGTTGAGGAAGCGGGGGATGTCAACTTGGGTCACCGCGTTAACGGCAACCGCGCGGGCGAGCACCTTCTTCTCGCGCTTGGTGTCGAGTCCGGTGAAGGTGTGTAGCGAGTCGACAGCGGTGCCGAAGCCACCGGCGTTCCCATTGTCCCGGGGTGGGTTGTTATTGGGGTCCTCCCTTGCTCGCCTCACCTTTTCAATCTCTTTGAGAGAGTGGAAATCCGTGGTGGTGTGGGTGGCGGGTTTTCCCTCCCTGCTATGGTAGATGCAGGCCTGATTGAGCAGGGCAGCGGGGTCGAATTTCGGCCTCGCTGTATTGTTGGAGCGGTAGTTTCCTCTGTCGCAGCGGTAGCTCTTGGAGTCGCGCTGGCCGTAGCTGGCGTTCGCGATGAAGTCGACTCGCCCGTCTGTGCGGCGCTTGCCGGTGATGCGGGTGTTGCTGTAGCGCATGTCGCGTAGGCGCCCGCTATCGTGGATGCTGGTTCGGCGTCTTCCTCCCGACTCGTCGTCGGAGTCTTAGTTGGGGTCCTCCTCCACGTAGCGCTTGCTATCTCAAGGAGGTCGGGGATGTTGTCGAGCGTCCGAAAGACCCTCTTGATCTTGGCGACCAGGGGCTCATACCAGCATGCGTTCTTGAAACAATGTATCGCTGTTTCTCGCGGGATTGCTTCCGCCTGGCGGCGCGTACTCGCAGTATTCACGCTTTGCCGCCCGTGCGGGGTCGCTTTCATCATTGAAGTTCAGGACGGGGCCCTGGATGTTGGAGTTCAGGCAAGTCCTGATGCGGCGCTGGTGATAGAGTGATATCTCCCGTGCTGTTTCCCGTTCGAGGCGGTATTTCTCGCGCTCGGCGAGTTCGTTGTGTTGCGCCTCCGCGAGTCGCAGGCGTGCTTCCTCCACCTCTGTGGCCGTCGCAGTCGGCGGGATCGGCGTGGAGAACGGATCTGGTGGGGCAGTCGTGCTTCCTGCCATGTAGATCGCGTTAAAGAGATTGGATCTAGCGCGGAAGTCTTCAGGCGACTCTGAGCCGGAGTCAGAGTCGAAGATCCTGAGGATGGAGGAGTCCTCGAAATCCTCCGGGTTGGAGACTTGCGTGATGGAGTCCTCTCGAGATGCAGCGGTGATAGATCCGTCGACCGAGGTAGGGGTCGCGGAGTCGGCGTCGTCGTTTAGGGCCTCATTGTTGATGGTGGCGTTGGTTTCGGTCGCGCTGCTGGCGGCCGAGTCGTACTTGGTGATGAGGCTCCTGATGGAGCGGACCTGCTCTTCCGAGAGCACGTCACGGTGCGGCGGCAATCCGCCGACGATCATCGTTGCAGCTGGGTCGACTGCACTAGTGAAGCCGACGAAGAGGTTGATGGAGCCGACTGGCATCACTGCACTGTGAGTGACCGGGCATGATGCCGGGATGTAGCTGTTAGGCAGGATCTGTAAGATCCCGCCAATGGCGATCATGCGGCCGGTGGAGAGCGGCCGATCGATCGGCGAGTAGGGTCTCGCCGCAGAACTCAGGCCAGTCCCGCTATGCCCCACGGTGGGCGCCACTGTCGTGGAAATGGCCACGGCAGTCGCTGCTACTGGCAGCGATTGATTGTAACGTGAGGAAGATCTGGCGGCCATCTGCGGTGCGAAATGGGGGCGGATGCACATGGTTTACCTAGGTTCGGCCCCCCGGAGGGTAAAGACCTACTCCTGCTAGATTGGATTAATGGAGAGCGAGTTACAGGGGTGGCGAGCTCGGCGTCTAAGCAGCGAGTCGCTTGAGGGGGTGTATGATGGAACGTACATTCTAAGGGTACCCTAGGGAGGTTTATATAGGAGTTACCTCGCTAGGGTTTACAAGTTACAACCGAGCAAGATATGTACTCGGAGGCTTTTGACCGAATCCGACTGGGCTTCAAGTACACCTCTGCGCCTTCAGCCTCCAGTCGCCAGGCCTTTCCTTCAGTCGCACTCCAGTCGTCGTTCTTTAGGCCCACTCGCAGGCCCTTTGGCCCAATCGGAACGTCATATTGGGCATACCCCCTTCGGCATATCCCCATCAGGCTTGGTGCTGCCATCATAAGTCTTTGTTCCTCTGGCCAACTAAAAGTTTGGTACTGGCGATTCCCTCATGATCCGAGGTACAATGCATGCCGGACCTGGAGGACCTTGCACCTCGATCATCTCCGACCTATAAATTCTATCCAACTTCAGCCTGGCGTCATCTGGCTACAAGTTCCTGCTTCCCAATCTTGATCTAATCACATTGTGCTCCGGTCTAGGGTATCCATCATTGACCATAGCTGAATAACCATCATTGTACCTATCCTGATCCGGACGAGCATACTACTGATGTACTGCTTGGCCAGTGCTTCTCTCCTACCGAGGTCCGTATTGCTGCTGCTGTCGAGGTGCATTTTCCCCTTCTCCCGCCGGATCACGTTGTCCGGCATTGCTGTTGGCATCGTTCCTTTGACCGGCATTGCCTTGGTCGCGGTTACCTCGGCTAGTTCTGTGGCGATCCTCATCAACTTGCACTGCTTTCCCTTTTCCGGCTCTCACCAGGTCATAGGGGACAATCTGTTTGTCCTTTCTTCCTGAGTTCACCACCTCCTCTCTCCTTGGGCCATGACCCGAGGAAGACGCGGGTCCAGCGGATTTTGTCGGGTTATTTCTAGCCGAATGAACCACATTCGATGCTCCGGGCTACGCCAGGTTTTCCTTGTTCATTTCCTCATTTTGCTGGCAAGCCACCCTCAACAACTGGTTCACTCTTTCCTGTTACCTTTCCCGGGCCTCTCTGGTTAAGCCTTCTAACTCGGATGCAACTGTGTTTGCAGCCCTGAGGTTCTTTGCCAGGGTACTGTACCTCTCCAGCCCTCCTGTTACTATGGTGGCCGTCTGATATGGCCTAGGTTCATATTCCTTATCAATCTCAATAATCAGGTTTCTACCTCGGATTTTCACCCCATCTATGCGGTTTGCCTTTGCATATTCCCTCAAAGTGATGTTCACTAACTGTTGTAACTCAGCTACTTTTTTTGCACCAGCTAGCATTCTCTACCTAGATTTCTCTAACTCAGCTTGTGCCTGAGCTGGATCTACCACGTGAGATTTTGGCATGCTAAACTATCTATTGCTTGCTGCAGTACATTCTCTGGCCTCTCTAGTGGAGGGAATCTAGACCTTGCTTGCTTTGGCGTGACTTCCGGGACCTGTGCCGGGTCCTTGCTTGCTTCTGCGTTTATCATGGTCATCATGACCTCAACATAGCTTGCGGGGCGAGTAATATGCATGCCGCTAGCCGCGCTAAGAGGTGGCTCACCTCCTTCGACGACGTGGCGCGGGTGAACGCAGGACTCATCCACACCGACATAGATCTTGTGTGTGCCTAGCTTGATGAAAAGGCCATTGCCCGGTGGAGGATGCCTTCCAAAGATTCTAGCATTGTCGCTGACGTAATCCAGCGCTCCAAAATGTTGAACTAGGCTGGATACGACGCACTCGCCCGTGCCGATGATGTTTCCTGTCCGGATTTTCACCCCTGCTAGCGCCGCTATCCCTAGGGAGGTATAGTGTGGTGATTCCACACACAAGTATTTGTATTTCTTATCTATCAGTGGAGGTTTACAAGGGCTGCTCGAGCTGTTTGTGAGAAGGAGACTAGTTCTCTTACTCCCCACTATTGTGCTCTTGAGTTCTACCTTAGACAGAGAAAATGATCGATCCCCCTCAATGGAGGCCCTGGTGCTCCTTATATAGGCAAGCCGAGGGTGAAAGTTTAGGGCATACGTGGAGGCATATTCCCCGAATATGCCATTTGGTTAAATCTAGATGCCTCTTTATTCACTTTAACGGCTTGTCTGGGCTTTGAACGTAACCCTCTACGAGCCCCTTATCTTTTGGCGTCACCTGACATGGACTACGTCAGCAGACGTCGCCCGCATCACCTTTGTCGGCCACGCCCTGCTAGTGCTCTCCTATGCTCGCTTCGCTCATGCTAAGGCGGCCACATGCTACCTTTTGACCAACGGGAGATTCCTTCCTTCTCTGGGAAGCCAAGTGGTAGCCCGGCTAGTGCCTGGCTAACCCGGCTACGAGGGTACCTGCATACACGGTAGATTAAGTGTAGCCGACATATATTTTATGCTAGCTAGGTTAGTGTTGGATGAATACTCTCCGGGCTGGGTTACCCCGTAAATCGGCCTGCCTTGAGGAGACCTAGCCAGCAGTTGCTTTGACCGTGTCGTACCTCGGCTAACACGGCCTCTATACCCCGGCGTGACCCTACCCGAGGGTATCCCCCCAACATATGCACATCCTATGCCCAACAACAGTTCTAGTAGGTATCAATTCATTGTTTTTATTAGGGACAACAGTAAAACTTCCCTTCTTAGGAACACAATGAACCGGACTTACCCATTCACTTTCTTTAACAGGATATATTATACCTGCATCCAATAGGCGTACAATTTCCTTTCTTATCACTTCTTTCATTTCAGGCTTCAGTCTTCTACTAAATTCTACAACTAGTTTAGCACCTTCTTCCATGAATATTCGATGGACAACTATCATGGGGCTAATGCCCTTCAAGTCATCCATTGAGTACCCAAAGGCTTGGTGATGCTCCTTAAGTATCTTCATGAGTTCTTCTTCTTCTCCTGAAAGGTTAGCACTAATAATAACAGGGAATTTATTAGTATCATCTAAAAATTTGTATTTAAGATTTTCTGGTAGAGTCTTCAACTGTAGGGGTGGTAATTCCTCGTCCCCTCTCTTCTCTGGCTCTTCAAAAGCCTCATCAGTTGGAGGTCCCAAAACGGGTAGTGAGTCGAATTCATTTTCTAGTTCTCCCAGGGACTTATCCTCCATAATTATTTCTTCATAATTTGGATCTTCATCTATTTCTTCTTCTTGATTACCTAACAAAAGAACCGCGATTTCCTCAATAGTTCTCTCTTCCTCTTGTATTGGTGGAGGCATGTCTTTAAATTTGGAGAAATGGAATTTATTTTCCGTTCCCCAAGCTTAAGCGTCACAATCTCCTTCTTGAAATTGACATAGGAACCTATATCACCCAAAAAACTTCTTCCAAATATAATAGGGCAAAGAGTGTCAGCTGGCATATCAACAACTACAAAGTCGATTGGAATTTTTTTGTTGCCGATTGTGACAGTTGCATTATCAACTACTCCCATTGGAATTCTAAGGTTCGTATTGGCTAACATAATTGTCATATCAGTATTTTCAATTGTAGCTGGTTCTAATTCTTCTTTTATATCTAGGTAGAAATCATAAGATATAACATTAACTTTAGTGCCAAGATCACATAAACCGTAATGAGAGGTTTCTTTAAATATGCAGGGAAGAATAGGCTTACCCACATCTTTTATCTTTGTTTTACCTTCAATCAATATGGAGGTCTCTACATCAAGTTCAACTATGTTGAAGTGTGAGTACATAGCCATATTTGCTTCCTTGGTTACCTTTTAATCTTTGGTTTCTTCCAGATGTTCCACGACTTCTGGCATGCTTTCCTCTTCCCTCTTTTCCTGTACTGCTTTGACCTGCTCATATTCAATAATATGCTTTTGTGCAGTGTTAGGGAAAGGCACTTCATAAATTGGCTCTATGGAGGCCAGTGTTGCTTCATCTTCTCTTTTCTTTTCGGGTTCAGGTGGCGGATCATACTTGACTGGACCCGCCTTGGGAGCTTTAATATGTTCTGTAAAAGCTTTAACAACTTGCAGCACAAGATCAGAATCTAAATAAAGTTCTGTAGATAGTTTTTTAACATGGACTTTTTTTATTATACTCATGAATACAATCATGCCCTATTTCTACGCCTCCTTCACTTCCTAGACCAAAATTTCATGAAACTCTATGATCACAAATTCTATTAAGTAAAGCCCAAGCTTTAGGTATAGGAAGATTCATAAAGGCTCCTTCAGCAATAGAGTCTAGTTCAACTTTATTAGGTTCAATTAAACTTCCATAAAAGATATGTAGTAAATACCATTCAGGAAAATCATGATGAGCACATAATCTTAGTAAACCTTTAAATCTAATATAGGCTCTTACTAGTCCTTCATTAGAACGATTCTTCCAAGTCATTAAAAGACGCCTGATTCCAAAAGATTTTGACAATGGATAATATATTCATAGAAATTCGCAAGCTAGATTATACCAAGTAGTAGTGGCTTCAGGGGGTAGAGATCTATACCATGAGAGAGCTATACTTGTCAAAATTTGACTAAAAAGTTTAACCCTTACCTTGTCGGCAGTATATCCCGTCAATAAAAAAGTGCCGCATATATCTTTAAAACATGCAATATGCTCATATGGATTAGGATCTTCTTCATCTCCGGTAAATTGCTTCTTATGTAGAATACTGAGTAATAGAGGATTTATTTCAAACCCCCTTGTCTTCTCATTGGAATTGTCTTTTTTATAAATATCATAGGGCTTCCCAAAGTGGTTGAGTGGGCTAGCACTAGTCATATGCTCAAACTCCATCATGTTTGTGGAAACCGGTAACTCAAAACAAATTTTAGCAGGACAAAAATAAAATAAGCAAAAACTAAAAGACCTATAGCACTTAGCTCCTCGGCAACGGTGCCAGAAAATAGCTTGATGACTGCAAGAGCACATATTGTTTGTAGCTAGTTTCAAAATAAAGATATCGATCCCACAGGGAGCATGAGTCTAAAGTCTAATAGCTCTTGGAATAAATATTACAATAGAAATGCTAGATAAAGTTCTAACTGACAAGATAAAGTGCGAGTATTGAGTAAAAATGTGTTTTGGGGTTTTGAGCATAAGAGTAGTAATAAAGTAAAGCAAAGTAACTTAATACAGAAAGTAAGTATCGCGTATGTAAGAGAGATTGGAACTACAGTAGGGAAAAGGCGTTCTCAGGGAGTAGCGGATACACCACTAGTATTGTAAGGATCGAAGATAAATATTATCATCATCAACATGCTCAACTATGTATTGTGAGGGAGGAACTCCGTATATGGATGATTTTCCAGCAACCCCTGCGCACATCATCCTCATAACCATAGCAGACAACAATCGACCTCAATCGAATTACTGTGCTATTAAGGGACATAATCCCGTAGGACGTATCCCATGGCATGGATAGTGTTCCGTGAGTTTCCTCGGCTTCCCAAGTTGATACGTAAGGATTGTTAACAACTTTATAGTCACTGTAAGAGCTATCACGCCTCCTTCTACCAACAAGTAGTTCCCTCCATCAAGTCCCCATGAGAGGCAAATATTGAGAGGTCGACTTCTCTCAACATCAAGATGTAGAGACTCTAACACATGGTCACAACGATGAATATCATAATAGACTTTATCTTATTTCAATCTCAAACTAGGGTTTCTCCATATCCCTAAGAACTAATGATCTACTCAGACATGGAGGCAATCAACATCATGGCAATAGTAATGGAAACAATCATAGCTAAATACTACTTGTATAAATCCACAACGATTATAGGAATTACAACAAGATCTATACAAGATGTAGATGGGATGGATGGAGATGGTGGTTATGCGGTGGTGGACGATGAAGATCGATGCCTTAGCCTACTGGATCTTCATAGGGCGAAGATGGATCCCCGGTGGATGAGTTCCCCCTCCAGATCCCTTCCGGGGGTGAGGTTTCTATGATTTCTGGTGTTCTATATGTCATCTCCTTGAACCAATTGCACGGGGTGAAACTATTTGATGAGACGAAGGAGGCGCCAGCTATACAGCCGGAGCTATACGGCAGGAATATTTCCTCCGCCCGTATAGTTGGTCGTTATGCTCTTTGTCTCCTCTGTTCGATTCGGGTTTTCTTCTGGTATTATTAATATTTCCCAAATAAGAGATTTACGTTGTTTTTACTCCCTTTCTCCACAGTACAACTGTTTCAATAATTGTATCCATTGTATCCATCATCTGTCCTGATCATGGTGAAAACAGCATAAAATGTGCGCGTGAACGCCGTAAAATACCAAGATCCTACATCTATAATACAAAATAATAACATAAAACATGATGCCAATATGCACTCATCAGCCGCCCATGCTTTTCTTGTTGAAGAGGCTTTGTGAATGGATCAACTACATTCACATATATATGTACTTTGCAAACTACAATGTTACCCTTTGCTACATAATCTCTTATTACATGGTAATGATGGAGTATGTGCTTTGCCTTGGAGTGGAACCTCTGGTCCTTCGCATTCCCAATCATCCCCATGTTACCGTAGTAGATGCACACAGAGTCTTGTGTGCTTTGCAACACTCCAAGTTCAGTAATGAACTTCCTCATCTGAACCGCTTCATTTTCCGCTTCACCGGTAGCCATGTAATCCGACTCCATTGTAGATTGAGTCACTGAGCTTTGTTTCCTTCTCCTCCAACTCACCGCGCCATCATTCACTAAGAAGACGTACCCTGTTTGAGACTTTGAGTCATCTGGATTAGTGTAGAAGCTTGCATCCACGTAACATGTTACAGAAGCTCTTCTTCACGTCCTCCATAAACTAAAAGCATATCCTTAGTTCTCTTCATATACTTGATGATATTATTAACGACATTCTAATGAATCGACCCAGGGTTTCTTTGGAAACGACTCGTCAAGCTAAGAGCTAAGGATACATCTAGTATAGTGCTCAACACTCAACTTGTATCTCATTGCTTCCTTATCACGATCCGTTACTAGCATTGGGTCACACTCAACTTGTTACCTTTTATGATCGGCAATGAATCCTTCTTTGCCTAATCCATTCTGAAACGCTTTAGAATATTCTGTAGGTAAGTGCTTTGACCAAGTGCCAGCATACACTTTGATCCATCTCTATAGATCTTAATGCCTAATATATAGGCAACTTCACCCATGTCCTTCATAGATAATTTACTCTTTAAATAATCTTTCACACTATTCATAAGATTCACGTAATTCCCTATTAACAATATGTCGTCCACATATAGTACCAGGAATGCCACTGACTTCTCATTCACTTTCTTATATATGCGGCCTCTTCTTTGTTTTGGATAAATCCAAAGATTTTGATGACTTCATGAAATTGAAGATTCCAGCTTCGAGATGCTTCCTTCAGTCCATAAACGGACCTCTAAAGTTTGCATACTTTACTAGCATCCTCTGGATTAAGAAAATCCTCCTGTTGCATCTAATGTCTCCGATTTTTGCCATCTTCCACTGCGTTTAAACGTTCTTTTTGGTCAAGCAATTACCAAAGATACTCTCAACTTTTGCCACTAATGACTAATAATTGCAAAGATATGCATATCCCTTCTTTGATTTATGTTGTGCATGAAATCACTTCTTTTAAAGCGAAATAAGGAGTCATAATGAAGGATTTTGAGGAAGTATAGATGGCCAAGTAATAGGAGAGGCGTTCCAAGGCGCCTGAAGTCTTAACGACCACTGGTACTGGCGCGGTCTGCCCGTACCGCTCGCCCGTACCATGTGGTGACAACTTCTTATCGTCAAACCCTACAACTTTTATGAAGACGCCTATATATTTTGAGGCTCCAGCCGCCGACCAGAGAGCCGCCATTCTTAGATTGCATCACAAAACCAACAAAGGAGATCCACACCATTGTTCATCCATTGTTCATCACTTCCACCATCCATCCCTCCACTAGCCATAGCCATTGCTTTGTACCTTAGATCCCCTTATGATTTGGCGACCATTGTAAGAATATTTGATTTCAATATAAGTATTTGCATGATGTTTTCTATCTCTGATATATTTGTTATGAGTGAGTAGTCCTCACAAGCTGTAGGTTGGGGAGAAACCTTGCAGCAATTATGTGCATCTAGATCATGGGAGAATTGTATTTTGTTTGAATTCGTGATTTGTATCTTTTGTTTCTTCGTCTCTTGTCTCAATCTGTGGACTTGTAGGTACCCAAGATCCCGTAATTGACAATGACTTGAGGTGAGATACTTGCCTAGCAGCGATCTCATAGGAACCTCAGTGATAGAAAGGGTAGTACGGTCTTCGCTTAGCGCCCCATTCGGGATCAACAACAACATCACCACTTAAATCTTTTATCTGTGTTTACACTTAATAATCGTTTGTAACACGTGGCTTCGGTGTACTCTCAATTGGATTAAAAGTCTATTGCTATGCCCGCTGCATCACGGGGGCTCTAGAATATTAGGATGTGTTACCCACAAGAGATTATCTCAATACAAACATTATACATGACTATGCTTATTATTATCTTTTATCCCATTTGATGTGCAGCTGCAGGTGGATCTTCAACCCTGGCCTGTCTCTATCCATTGATTCAAACCCGCTAAAATGTAAACTAGATTGGTCTGGTCAACTAAGGAAAAATGAACAAACAAAGTCTTGTAAATGTGTCCTTTTTATTACCAATACAAGAGAGAATGTCTCTTCATAGTCAATTCCTTGAATTTATTGGAAACCTTTTGTGACAATTCATGCTTTGTAGAAAGTGATGTTTCTGTCAGCATCCATATTTTTCTAGAAGATCCATTTATTCTCGATAGCTTGGCCTTCGGGAATGTATACCAAGATCCATACTTAGTTGTCATACGTAGACTTCATTTCGGATTCCATGGATTCTCGCCATTTCTCGGGTTCAGGGCCTTCCATTGCTTCCTTGTAGGTTGCAGGTTCATCATGTTCAACTAACATGACCATGTTCAACTAACATGACCATGTTCACAAGATAACCGGACCAATCAAGTGTGGCACATTTTCTTGTCGACTTGCAGGGTTCGTTAGCTATTTCCTCACGAGGTTCATAATCATCATAATTTTATCCCACTTCAACTAATGAGGGTGGCTCCAGAAAAACTTCCATTGCGACACTCGGTATTTGAAGATCAGGGTCGATAATCCCACCGAGGTATATCTTCCTTCCACTTACACCTTTCGCGAGAAACTCTTTCTCGAGGAAGGTACAGTTCTTTGTAACAAACATTTTGCCCTCATCTTGGTTGTAGAAGGTATATCCAATATTTTCCTTTGGATATCCTACAAATATGCATTTTTCGCTTTTGGTTCAAGTTTGTCAGGCTAGAGTTTCTTAAAGTAAGCCTCACATCCCCAAACCTTCAGAAAAGACAACTTTGCCTCCTTGACATGCCATATCTCATACGGTGTTGTGTTCGCGGCTTTGGATGGTTCCCTATTTAAAATGAATGCAGTCGTCTCTAGTCCATATCCCAGAATGATATAGATAAGTCGATAAGAGACATCATAGACCGTACACTGTCCAATAGAGTGCAATTACATCGCTCGGACACACCATTATGTTGTGGTGTTCTAGCCAGCGTAAGTTGTGGTACAATGCGACAAGCCTTCTGATGTGTGCCAAACTCATGACTCAAATACTCACCCCCTCGATTATTACGAAGGTGCTTGATTTTATTGTCGAGTTGATTCTCAACTTCACTTTGAAATTCTTTGAACTTTTCAAATGCTCGAGACTTGTGCTTCATTAAGTATATATACTTGTATCTACTCAAATCGTCAGTGAAGGTGACAAAGTAACTATAACCATTGCGTGTGGAGACGCTCATTGGTCCACATATATCTGAAGGTATGATTCCCAACAGGTTTGCACCCCGTTCCATCACACAGTTGAACGACGTCTTGGTCATTTTGCCCATGAGGCATGGTTCGCGTGTATCGAGAGATTCAAAATCTAACGACTCTAGAAGTCTAGCAGAATAGAGCTTCTTCATGCGTTTTACACCTATATGACCCAAACAACAATGCCACATATACATGGAAATATCATTACCATTATTTCATTGCTTGGCATCTATGCTATGGATGTGTGTATCATCACAATCAAGATTCAATAAGAATAGACTTTACTTTGTCACGAATTAGCATAAAACACATTATTCATATAAATAGAACATCCATTTATCTCTAATTTAATCGAATAATGGTCTTGTAATGAGCAAGACCCATTTTCAATATTCATGCTCAAGGTTGATACATAGTAACACTTATTCAAATTTAAAACTAATCCTAAAGGGAGACGTAGAGGGAGAGTGCTGACAATAAGGACTTCAACTCTGTTGCCGGTACCGACGCGCATCGTCACCTCATCCTTCACCAGGCACCGCTTATTCAGCAACTCTTGTTGAGATTTACATATATGAGCAATAGAACCAGTATCAAATACCGACGTGTTGCTCCTGACACCAATAAGGAAAACATCAATAACGTGTATCTCATATATACCTTTCACTTTGGCAATGATCTTGCCAGCCTTCTTATCATCTAGATACTTGGAGCAGTTGTGCTTCTAGTGACCCTCACCCTTGCAATAGAAGCACGTGGCGTCGGGCTTGACCTTGGGTGCCCTGTAGGAAGAAGCAACGGGCTTGCCATCCTTCTTGGGTCTTCCCCTCTTGTGCTTGCCCTTCTTGGCACATTTTTTGAAGTCAACAGTCATGTTGACCATCAAGACATTGTGATCCTTCCCGATTTCCACCTTAGCGTGCTTGAGCACGGCGAAAAACTTAGACATGGTTTTGTCCATACCCTACATGTTGTAGTTCAACACAAAACTCTTGCATCTAGGGGAAGCCCTATCAACCGCCATTTCAGCATTGATTTTGCAATCAAGATTGTTCAAGCGTTGAATGTAGCCAAACATTTTGACCACGTGCTCTCTCAAGCTTTTGTGCTCTTCCATCATGGAAGATAAGAAGAGGTTCAAAACCTCATACCTCTTGAACCTGGCCTGAGATGCAAAGATGGCCTTGAGATTAGTGATGATCTCAAAGGCGCTCTTGTTCTCAAAGCGCTTCTATAGGTTAGCCTCCATGGCATAGAGCATGCCACTCTGGACACAGGTGTTATCATCGGCCTTCTGCTGATAAACATTTTTATCAGCCTAAGAGGCGTTGACAGCGGGTTGGTCACCTATCGCAGCATCAAGTATGTAGGAGAGTTTTTGGGGAACAAGGAGAATCTTCAGAGTACGAAACCAGGCGGTGAAGTTTGTCCCATTAGTTTTGAGCTTTTCTTTCTCAAAGAAAGGGCCAAGGTTGAAGGTAGGGCGAGACATCTACAATAGTATTTGCAAAGTAATTAATCTTAATGTTCATAATATGGGTTCTTATTTAGTCAAACTAAAATAACAGAACTTTAACTCAAATGAATGTCCCTCAACATTCATTCAGTGACTACACCGATCCCTTTACACCACATCACCCCTAATCGTCACAGCCTTTAATGCGGCTACGAGGGTAGATATCAACATATCGATCACATCTCCATGTGACTCATGCTTAACCTTTCGGTCGTATGTGTTCCAAGTACATGTTTGTACATGCTAGGGTCACCAACTTTAACCATAGTGTATTGCAGTGCATACATTGCTTGCACCCACCGTATGCGAATGCCGAGATGTCTAGCACCCGATCATCACGACCTACTTCATAATAGAGAACTTTTTTGGTGGTGCACACGTGTGGGAGAACACGAATATTGGAATTATAGTAGAGGGACTATCTTATTATCCTACCATCGTAGTCTAATACTAACACAAAAAGATCCACACAACAGTTAACATCTGATAACCCCCAAGTGCAGGGGATCACCATAGTACAATTCGATAAGTATTTGAGTGTCGAACCCACGAGGAGCTGAAGGTAAACTATTGATGACCCACAAGTATAGGGGATGTATCGCAGTATTTTCGAGGGAAGTGAAACCCAATTTATTGATTCGACACAAGGGGAGCCAAAGAATATTTATAAACCTTAACAACGGAGCTGTCAATTCAGCTGCACCTGGAAACAATCTTGCTCACAGCAGTTTATCAGTAGCAACAGTTTTGTAGTAGCGATAGCAAAGTAATAGCAGTAGTAAAAGTAAAGACAGTAGTAACAATTGTAGTAAACAGTAGGATTAAAGCGCGGTAGGCATAGGGATGGATGGACGGGCGTTGCATGGACAAGACAATTCACATGGCAATCAAGACAAAGGGAATTTTCAGATAAATAAGATAAAGCATCCAAGTACTAAATAATCATAGGCATGTGTTCCATGTATAGTCATACGTGCTCGCAATGAGAACTTGCACAACATCTTTTGTCCTGCCAGCCCATTTGCAGCGGGGCCTCAAGGGAACTACTAGCAATTAAGGTGCTCCTTTTAATAGAGCACCGACGCAAAGCATTAACACTCCGTGAACACATGTGATCCTCACATCAAAGCCATTCCCTCAGGTTATCCCGATTGCTGTCACTTCGGGGACTTTGGTTCCAGACAACAACCATAAACAATACTATCATAATGAATCAATAACATGTTTAGATCTGAAATCATGGCACTCGGGCCCTAGTGACAAGCATTAAGCATAACAAGGTGCAACAAAGTCGAAAAGCACTAATAAGAGATACTAGGCACCATACCTGTTGGGGGGATACCCCTGGGTAGGATCACGCCGGGGTATAAAGGCCGAGTTAGCCGAGGTTCGGCAAGGCCAAAGCGGATGCTGGCCGGGTCACCTCAAGGCAGGCCGAATCACGGGGTAACCCGGACCAGGGGGCGTTCGCCTAACTAAGTCTCAACCGACTTAAGCAGTAAGTCGGAAGTGCCTGTTTTACTTGTATGCAGGAACAGGTGTGGCCGGATCAACTATGA
This sequence comes from Avena eriantha, assembly GCA_910589775.1. Classification (NCBI taxonomy): domain Eukaryota; kingdom Viridiplantae; phylum Streptophyta; class Magnoliopsida; order Poales; family Poaceae; genus Avena; species Avena eriantha. The sequence continues at coordinate 94,682,876 of OU342742.1, forward strand.
TCCGGGTCACGTCTAGCTTCTAGGAGAAGGAAGGAATCTCGCTGGTCAAAACAAGCCCCGGTACGCAATACCTGAGCGAAGCAAGCAAGGGCAGGACCACCCGGGCGTGGCCGACAAGGGTGACGACGCCCATGTCGGCTGACGCGGGCGCCGCAGAGGCTCACGTAGCCACTGCATGTGTGACGCGAGGGAAAAGCACCCCGGTCGGCTTACTACTTTGGGAGGAGGCATTTTCTTAGGAATATGCCTCCACGTATGCCCTAAGCAGAGACCGAGCTCCCTCTATAAAAGGGGGGCTAGGGTTTCAGTAGAAGGGGTTCCGCTATTCTGATTTAGCTAGGGTTTTATGTGTGATCTGTGGGTGAGAGTAAGAGAGCTCCTTCTTCCTCCTCTCGCCAATACAGCTCTAGGAGCACTTGTAATCTTGGAAGCAAAGCAATACAAACAACTGTGTGGAGAATCACTTCACTATCCCTCCCAGGATTCCCCTAGCGTGTATTAGTCCCCACCTTTAGCCTATCCATGGCATCTGCCGTGACACCACCACGACAGTTGGCGCCCACCGTCTCTTACGAAGCTGCTCAAGCTCAGCATTCGCCGACCCAAGCTGGATGCCGGACTCCTTGAGTAGATCCTGGTCCTTGGCGATCTGGAGATTGAGGCGCTCGCGCTCTTCTGTGTAATTCTGACCAACCTTTTGAACTTCGGATTGGTGCTGGGCCTTCATTTTCTCCATCTCAGCCTTGAGCCTAGCGATCTCATCGTCCTTGGTCCGGAAGAGGGCGAGCTCATCATCTTTCTTCTTAAGCTCAGCTTGGTGTTGCACTTCTTGTTCGAGAAAATGCAGCATCATATCAGGCATGGGCACACTATCTTCAAGCGATGCTGAAATAGTGTGTTGACCCGGCAGAGCCGAGGTATGAATGTTTGCCAAGCCAAGGAGAAAAGGAAGTGGAAAGCACTGTAGAGTCGGACAAAAATGACTTACCCTTGATCTATTCCAGATTCTTCCACATAATCTTGTTCTCAGCCTCCACCCCAGCTGCGAAAACCGAATGATGAGATTAGTTCGGCAGAGGAAGATGAAGAAAAACGAAGAAGCGCCGAGGAAGAAATTTACCCCTTTTCTCGTATTCCGCGAGAAGTGCAGTTTGCTTGGCGCGTAGCATCTTGTGGGTATCCAGCAGGCGTTGGAATTCAGCACTCCGGCGATTAGTGGTCACCTGAAAGGAGTACAGAAACATAAATTAGCTTGGTGCATGTTCGAAGTGTACAAAAATCCGGGCCAAGTGGAACTTAACCCGGCTCTAGGTGTGTGCATGTTCGAAGTGTACAAAAAATCCGGGCCAAGTGGAACTTAACCTGGCTCTAGGTGTGTGCATGTTCGAAGTTTACAAAAATCCGGGCCAAGTGGAAATTAACCCGGCTCTAGGTGTGTGCATGTTCGAAGTGTACAAAAATCCGGGCCAAGTGGAACTTAACCCGGATCTAGGTGTGTGCATATTCAAAGTTCTCATGGAGCTACGTTCGTTTTCTAAAAGAGCATCCGGCCGAGTAACAAGTTACTCCCCCGGAGGCTCGGGGACTAATGGTTATTATCTACAGCATGTAAAGGGGAAGCGACGTACCTCCATCATCCGCCCCGCGAGGTTGATCGCCTTAGCGGCTGTGTTCATTTGGGCGGAAAATTCAGCGGGGCCGAACTTCTCCGGAAGATCGTCGTTGTGGACGAACTCCGCCTTGTTCCAATTCATGGCAAATTCAATCAAGCTCGGAGGGTACCACTCACCGGTGGGCATATGGGGCGCCACCAAGCCCTTCGCGTGCGCTTCTTTCCTATTAACCAAGGCAAGGGATGGGATGGTGTGCAGAACCATCTGATGTGCATCAGTTGGCTCGGCAGGGGCGTCCTTCGCTGCTGGAGCTTTCTTGGGAAGCATTGATGCGAGGGTACGCTGCCCAGCCTTGACGAATGCTGACTTGGTAGCGTCCGGAGCCTTTTTTCCCTTGGCTTGCTAGGAAGAGGAAGTCGTCACAGCGGATTTCCCCTTAGGAGCTGCCGGGGTAGTTCCTCGTCGAGGTTGAGAAGACTCAGACGAGGCAGAGGAGCTCGGCGCTGGTGCTCTTGTTGCTGGACTTGGTGCCGCTGCTGATGTTTTTGCAGCCGGAGTTGGTGCTGGTACCGGAGTTGGTATTGGTGCCGGTTTGGTCGCTGGTACTGGAGCTGGTGCTGGTGCCGAGGTAGTTTCAGTGGTTGCTGGTTGCGACAAAGCCGAAGTTATGGATGCCGTCGCCTCGGCTGGACCGGTCTCCCTCGCTCCAAGGTTACCCTCCTCTTGACGAGGTGGAGCAGAACCCGGATCAGCCGCATAACCCTCTAGAATAGGGCTCAGCGGACGTGACTCGTCGTCACGAGGGGGAGAAGGGCTAGGTCGGAGCGGTGAAGAGATGCTAGATCCACTCTGAGCGACCTCCACCGGAGCCCTGCAAAAGAGAATAATGTTAGAAGAGAAATTACAACAATGCAAGGAAGAGCAAGTGACAGAAGGAAAAATGACTTACGCATCCGAGGTTTGGGCCTCCTTGGGTTTCCGAGCCCTTCGTGCTGGGGCCTTGCCTGCTGGCTTGGAGGCAGTCTTGTCCCCGGACTTCTTTCGCCTTTTAGCAGGCTGAGAAGGTCCGGAGGAGGAACTTGGAGCAGCCCCACGCTTCTTCTTCGGTGCTACTGGAACAGGTTCGCCCGTAGCAAGGGGAGGATCCTCGTGGATGTGCCCACCGGGATTAGCTGATGCCGGAAAAGCAAAAGATAGGGGGACAGCCTCAACAGGTTCAATCACCTCGACATCCGAGTCATCTTCATCATCGGGCCAATCTCTAATAGAAGAGAATTTACCGGTGGGTCGCTTTGTAGCGTCGGTCATCGGGAGGAACGTCTCCTGGTCCGGCTCTTCCTCATCCGGAGTCTCCCGGTCCGGCGCCCACTTAAGGGTCAGATCGGTGCCGTCCTCAAGGGTCTGCTGAAGAAATAGCTGAGGAAAAGAATGAACAAAAGAGTCAAAAATGCAATAATAACCGACATGTAATTAGTCCGGGGTAAGTTTGCAACATGAAGCTTACCGCGGGAGGAAGCCTATCGCGGCAATAATGATCAATTCCCCAAGTCCACTCAGAGGAGAAGTCCTTGTGGGTGGTGAAGAGAGCCTTAACCCGGTGATATATCTCTGTGTTGCTCAGCTCAAAGGATGAGGTCCGGTTGGGGTCGCAGCCGAAGCTCATGTGGCACACCTTGTGGGTGCGCTTCTGGAGGGGGGAAATTCGGTTGCGCACGAAAGTGATCATAGCATCCTCGTTGCGCAGTCCGAGCTTCTTCAGCTCCACGAACCTCTTGTTGACATGGTTGGCCAAGGCCGTGGGCTTCTTGGGGACGACGTCCCATAGTTCCGGGTTAGGTGGACCCGGAGTATACGGAAGCAGCCGGATCAAGTCTTCAGTGCCCGTATTCCGGACATGAAAGAAGGTCCGGGCCCACCCTTTGCAGGAGTCTAGCCCGGTGACCCGGGGGAAAACGGAAAGCCTCCAGGGTGAGATGGACGCAGCTATAAATTGAGTGAGCTGCTTGTCCTCCGGATCAAGTTGGATGTTTGGGATGACATTACGACGAAGGCCAAAAAAACGGATCCATAGCTCCTTCGTGGGCCATAGTCTGGCATAGCCTTCGATTGTAGAAGCGAAAGCGGAAAGAGAGGTGATGGCATTGGCAGGAAGGTGGTGCGGCTGGAGTTCATAGGTACTAAGCCAATCCCGGAAAAAGTCGCTGACCGGCAAACCGAAGCCCCGTTGGAAGTGGGACAAGAACACTATGAACTCACCCGGATTGGGTGAGGGGGCCAGTTCGGCGGAGGCAAGACGAGCGGCGACGCTGGCGGGAATGCCTCTGGTGCGGTAGAGCCAATCCAGGTCGTCTTGGCAGACCCAAGACCTGGCCCACGCACCACGGTCCGCCGCCGTGGTGTCCTCCTCCATTTCTTGCTCGGCGACGATGAGCTCCTCCTCCGTCATCTGGTCTTTGCTGCCCTCGGTGGCGCTAGCGGCGGCAGGGGGCAGAGGCCTGGATTGGCGAGGACCCGTGGCGAGGGAGTTGTGTAGTGGTGGCGGCGACGCAGAGGCACGGGGAAGCAGTGCGGCGGCGGCGCTGCTACGGAGAAGCACTAGCGGCGGCGCTGTCGCGGGGAAAAAGAAGAAGAAGAAGAGCAAGGGGCAGAGGGGCGCGGAAGGGGAAAACTCCTAAGGGGTGCACCCTCCCCTATTTAGCCACTCCCTCAAGGGGTGAGTGGGATTGCGTCCTGCGAATGAGCCACATGGTGCGACCGTGTATAGCCCACCTCGGCCAATCAGCAGGGTGCCACACGAAAGGCAACAGAGCGAAGATGATCCCGTGACGTGACGCAGTGATGCGGTAAACGAGGAGGCAGGCGTGACGTGACCCACGCATAGTGATAACTGACAATTAATGCGGCGGTTACTGTGCTGGCCCTTAAAATAAGACAACATAATGATTACCCTCCACATGGGTTGGCGTACGAGAGAAGGAAACAAGACCCGTATGGAACCGTGGTAACCCGGCCAGCAAGTGAAAACTTGGAATGTGTAGAGGGAAAGTAAAACCATGAGGTCAGAATTAAAGTGGTAACCCGGCCGGCAAGTGAAAACTTGGAATGTGCGAAGGGAACGTAAATCCATATAATCCGAGGTAAAGAGGTAACTCAGCAATAACGACCGGAGCTCGAAATTGAACCTGATGTGACCTTAGTGGCCAAGGCAGCTAAGACCGCACCATCTTCGGGAACTAATGTTGGGGGGATACCCCCGGGTAGGGTCACGCCGGGGTATAAAGGCCGAGTTAGCCGAGGTTCGGCAAGGCCAAAGCGGATGTTGGCCGGGTCACCTCAAGGCAGGCAGAATCACAGGGTAACCCAGACCAGGGGGCGTTCGCCTAACTAAGTCTCAACCGACTTAAGCAGTAAGTCGGAAGTTCCTGTTTTACTTGTATGCAGGAACAGGTGTGGCCGGATCAACTATTATCCGGGTCACGTCTAGCTTCTAGGAGAAGGAAGGAATCTCGCTAGTCAAAAGAAGCCCCGGTACGCAATACCTGAGCGAAGCAAGCAAGGGCAGGACCAGCGGAGCGTGGCCGACAAGGGTGACGACACCCATGTCGGCCGACGCTGGCGCCGCAGAGGCTCACGTAGCCACTGCATGTGTGACGCGGGGGAAAAGCACCCCGGTCGGCTTACTACTTTGGGAGGAGGCATATTCTTAGGAATATGCCTCCACGTATGCCCTAAGCAGAGACCGAGCTCCCTCTATAAAAGGGGGGCTAGGGTTTCAGTAGAAGGGGTTCCGCTATTCTGATTTGGCTAGGGTTTTAGGTGTGATCTTTGGGTGAGAGTAAGAGAGCTCCTTCTTCCTCCTCTCGCCAATACAGCTCTGGGAGCACTTGTAATCTTGGAAGCAAAGCAATACAAATAACTGTGTGGAGAATCACTTCACTATCCCTCCCTGGATTCCCCTAGCGTGTATTAGTCCCCACCTTTAGCCTATCCATGGCATCTGCCGTGACACCACCACGACAGTTGGCGCCCACTGTCTCTTACGAAGCTGCTCAAGCTCAGCATTCGCCGACCCAAGCTGGATGCCGGACTCCTTGAGTAGATCCTGGTCCTTGGCGATCTGGAGATTGAGGCGCTCGCGCTCTTCTGTGTAATTCTGACCAACCTTTTGAAGTTCGGATTGGTGCTGGGCCTTCATTTTCTCCATCTCAGCCTTGAGCCTGGTGATCTCATCGTCCTTGGTCCGGAGGAGGGCGAGCTCATCATCTTTCTTCTTAAGCTCGGCTTGGTGTTGCCCTGCTTGTTCGAGAAAATGCAGCATCATATCAGGCACGGGCACACTATCTTCAAGCGATGCTGAAATAGTGTGTTGACCCGGCAGAGCCGAGGTATGAATGTTTGCCGAGCCAAGGAGAAAAGGAAGTGGAAAGCACTGTAGAGTCGGACAAAAATGACTTACCCTTGATCTATTCCAGATTCTTCCGCATAATCTTGTTCTCAGCCTCCACCGCAGCTGCCTAAACTGAATGGTGAGATTAGTTCGGCAGAGGAAGATGAAGAAAAACGAAGAAGCGCCAAGGAAGAAATTTACCCCTTTTCTCGTATTCCGCGAGAAGTGCAGTTTGCTTGGCGCGTAGCATCTTGTGGATATCCAGCAGGCGTTGGAATTCAGCACTCCGGCGATTAGTGGTCACCTGAAAGGAGTACAGAAACATAAATTAGCTTGGTGCATGTTCGAAGTGTACAAAAATCCGGGCCAAGTGGAACTTAACCCGGCTCTAGGTGTGTGCATGTTCGAAGTGTACAAATTACAGTGGGGCAATTGACAAACATCGAGAAAGCAATACATGCATATACTAATCATCTTGACTCCTTTGAGACTTGATTGGGCATTACAACATTATACATAGACCGCCATCCAACTACATCTATGACTAATAATCCACCTTCAGGTTATCATCCGAACCCCCTCCAGTATTAAGTTGCAAGCAACAGATTATTGCTTTACGAACTACGTGTAAAGTAAACAATACGATTGTTCTATGAACAAAGGATTGTTGTTTTCTATCTAGTAGCAACATCACATCTAGTACCTTAGAGATTTCTGTCACTTCCCCAGATTACTAGAGGCATGAACCCACTATCGAGCATAAATACTAACTCTTGGAGTTGCTAGCATCTACTTGGCCAAGATAGCTACTAACAACGGAAAGCATGCAAGATCACAAATAACAAAGACATGATAGAATCAATAATCAATCTGAAATAGCATCTCAATATCCATCGGATCCCCGCAAACACAACATGCAGAATTACAAATAGATGATCTTGATCATGAACGGAGCTCACAAGAAATAAACATGAAAGCACAAAGGAGGAGAACCAGCCATCTAGCTACTACATGGATCCATAGTCCAAGGATAAACTACTCACGCATCACACCAGAGGCTTGCATGGTGATGAAGAAGGCCTTCAGGGTGAATTCCCCTCTCCGGCAGGGTGCCGGGAAGAGCTTCAGATCCCTCCCGGTCTAGGGATGGAGATGACGGCGGCTACAGACTCTTTCGTGGATTTTTGATCGGGCCCTTAGGATTTTCGTCCCGAGGGCATCTTATAGTCGGAAGGGGAGGCCAAGGGGGTGCCAGGGGCCACCACACCACCCCCTAGCGCGGGCCCAGCCTGGCCGCGCGGCCAGGTGGGTGTGGCCGGCCTCTGGCCCTTCTCTGTCTCATATTCTGGCACTTGATGACTTCCGGAAAAATAGGCACTTTGGCTTTTGTCCCGTCCAATTCTGAGAATATTCATTTTCTGACTTTCCTGGAACCAAAAACAGCAGAAAACAGGCAGCTGGCACTGTGGCTCTTGTTAATAGGTTAGTCCAAGAAATCATATGAAAAGTACTCCAAAGTTGGAACAAAACACAATAAAGTGGATAAAACCAAGCATGGAACATCAAAAATTATAGATAGATTTGCAATGTATCAACATCCTCCTGCTCGTCCTCGAGTAGGTAAGTGATAAAAAGAAAGAATAATTTTTAAGGTGACATGCACCCTCAAAGACTTGATCAAAGTATTTGTAAAACATTCAAAGCTAGGATCATAGTACTTCAATCATAACATGAAAGACAAGGTTCTAGCAATAGACAAAGAAACTATGATGCAACATGAAAAGGCACAAACAAAAGATTCATGAATAACAATGCTTTGCAAGACGTTTGTTTGTTTCACATAAATAAAACATGGCATAATAGTATTTAGCTTGTCCCTCAATGGAGTAGAAAATATAAATGCATAGGACACCTTCAAAGTTCATAAGAGTGACTAGATACAATAGTTTAAAACAAGCAATAACAAGCTATGCATCAATCAACTAGTCTTGGGACAATGCACATAGAACTAAGAATGGCCACTATGCTCTCAAAGTAGGTGCATAAAGACAGAAGGTGGAGACTCAATGTAATGGTGGAAGAAAGGCCTTTGTAAAAGGAAGTAGGGATTCAAGTCTCATAAAGAGCTTCCAAAAATTATGGTACTTATAGCTTTCAGCTCTCATTGCCCCTATCATAAGCATCTTTAAGGTGATTAAGGTTAAAGTGACACAACTAAGAGGATATGCTTGACAAGTTATAAACCGAAATCTCATGCCCCTTACTTACGAAGACCGATCCTCATGCTACTCAACTTCAGTCATGAGTAAGCTCTTATCATTGTAAGTACATGTGTATCATTAAGAACCGCCAACAGGGTACCCCTTGCACATGATATGGGAGCTTTCCCATAATCAAAATGACAAGGCAAGTAGACAATGAGAATCTCAGCGATCTTTTTATTTGCTATTTGCATAGGTTTTTATTGAGGATGCTTCATAGAGTGCTCATTATGGTTATGCTGCACGTTTCCACCATGATTAGGCATGGCTTAGGCTAGCAGCCCAGGCGTTTCTCTAACACACATACAAACTCCATGATCTTACAAGTTCCACTTTTATTTCACACCGCCGGGATCCGTAAGCAAAAGAACATGATATCAACGGGGTACAAAGTACAAGTGCAATGTTAAAAGCGTTCCCCATGAAACATGGTTCTGCTAATTTCAACTTATAAAGCGCAAGCATATACACAACAAAGAAGGACCCAATGGTTCAAGTTTATTAGATGCGAAAAGTAAAGTGTGACATCAAGTTCGTGAGAGCTCTAATCACTAGTTTTCTCATAACAAGTTTAATTTGGAAGGTAAACAAAAGCATGAATATACTTGGAATAGCATAAGCTAGTAGGTAGGTATGGTGGAATCTTTGGAATAACTTGGTTTAGGGAGTTGGATGCATGAGTGGAACTCATACTTGGTTGTGGAGGCTAGCAAAAGACTGGGAGCGACAAACTAAGAGAGCAATAATGGCCATAATCATGCAGAGCGACAAAACATCATTTATCAAAGCATAAAGTGATACTACAAGTTGAAAACTAAAGGATCATAAAGGCTATGGTGACTTGAGATAGTCATAACATGGTGTGAGCATGCGCCAAGTCAACCCAAATAAAGCATCAAAGGAGAATACCACTATACTATGCTTTAATATGCTAAAACAACACATGATTCATCCAAGGCACATTAAGCAATCTCAATTGTTTATAACAAGTCATGCTACAACAAAAAATAGTAAGCATAAAGCCAAAACAATATCAAGCATGGCATGATCGAGCGTAGGCCACAGTCAAAAACGAGCTCTTTTTACCACATAAGCATGAACTTTCCTACTCTTTTCCAAACCAAACCAAACTATTTGCAAACCAATGTATGAAAGAGGGGGTCCAACCAATTTATTCAGAAAACTAAGAAAACCAAGCAAACTAAAAACAAAAACAAAAATGAAAAAGAAGACGCTCCAAGAAAAACACAAATGTGCATGAAACAATAAAAATGAAGCGTTTGGAAGAAACCTGGGATTTTTATTGATGAAGAAAGGGATGCCTTGGGCATCCCCAAGATTTGACGCTTGTACTTCTTGGATATTTCTTGGGGTGACACGCGTGGCATCCCCAAGCTTGAGCTTTAGTCCATCCTTCATGTCATTACTCATTCCTTCCATACACCTGAAAATTTTCCTTCATACAAAACTTCACACAATTTTTATTAGCAACATTAGTGCACTCAAGATAAAAGGTATTAAGGTTCAGTTCTAACACCAAATAAACTTCCATTAGAACACTAGATACTGTAGCACTTCCCTCAAAAATCTCAATTCCCCAAAAGAACTCAAGAAGGAACCAACAAGAAGCAAATGCAGAAAATGGCAGAAATCTGTCAAAACAGACCAGCAGGTAAAGACGAATTTTTTCGAAGACCTTATGTTGCTCAAATCAAAAAGTGTTGAACTAACGAAAGTTATATAACAACCTGGGGCAGAAGCAAAAAAATTCACGCCTCAAAAAGACGTTCAGAGATTTTACACGAATTTTTATGGTGAAGCACATAAATCTGTTTCGGGACAGCAACTTTCCCAGTCATTAGTTCTTTCTCATTAGAGGTTACTCTTGGCACAAAAAGCAAATAAAAAGGATAAGGAGAGGTTATTACAGAGGTAATAAATTCTAAGACTCATCTAAAACTTTTGGGTTATCTCCCAATAAGTACTTTTGTTTAACGCCTTTAAGTTAGGCATAAGAAGCAAAGAAAGAATCCAGTGTTCTCAAATGAAGAAGCATTAAGACCAAATTTCTTGCCCTTACCTCTCTTACTTTTGTTCTTAACCTTAGGGAAAATATGATTGTTTGGTGGAGAAGAAAGGTGCATGGTCCCCTTTCCCACATCTATTACTTCTCCAAGGAGTTCTAATAGGGACCTTCCAAGTGTAATTTGTCCTTTTCCTGCACATTCAATAACAAGATAATCAGTAGAAATCATTTTCCCAAGGATCTTTGTAAACACTCCTTCAGCTATTCCAAGAGGTAATATGGTAGTATTATTAGCAAGAGATATTTGTTTTCCTCCTTCAGTAAGCCCCCAAGTATTCAGATATTTATAAATATCTTTAGGCATAATGCAAAATTCAGACATGATATCACAACAAGCTTGAAAAGTTTCAGTGTTTATCTCAATTTTTACTGTAGGAAGCCACTTTGATGGTTCATAATTTATTGGAATATTATTGTGATGCTCCCTAAGCGTATTGTAGCAATTTTCTAAGCTAGTAGTGCTAGTCTCAAGAGTGTTCAACCTAGCAAATATTTTTGCGAAAGAAATATCAGTTTGGCTAGGCATGTTATAAGTGAGGATCAATTTCTTTATAGAATTAATAGCATCATCCTCATTACATTGGAGGAAATATCCTCCCACAATAGCATCTAAAGCATATCTATAGCAAAGAGCAATCCCAAGGTAAAAACTGCTAAGGAACAAGCTTTGAGTCATTTTAGGCTCAGTTTTTTCATGTAGATCAGAGATTCTAGACCAAGCTTCCTTAAAACTTTCCTCAATTCCTTGTTTAAAAGTGAAAATCATTTCCTCGGGTGACATAGTGATTGGAGCAAGGCTAGACATAGTGGCAACTTAGGATAGGAACTATTTTTTTTGAGTTTTTGCAATAAGAAACCAAACAAGTAAAACTAATTCTTTTGTGTTTTTGAATGAAGAAAACAAGAAAAAAAAGAAACAAGAAACTAAGCAAAACAAAAATAACAAAGTAAAGAGATTGGTTATGAGGGACTCCCCTTGTGAAGATGTCCTTGACTCCCCGGCAACGACGCCCGAAAAATGCTTGATGGCTCATTGCACGGCGCCTAGAAAAGTGCTGGTGCGTGGTTGATGTAGAGCTCGTTGGGAACCCCAAGAGGAAGGTATGATGAGCACAGCAGCAAGTTTCCCTCAGTTAAGAAACCAAGGTTTAATCGAACCAGTAGGAGCAAGGAAACACCCCAAAGGTGTTACTAGCTGAGCTTTGGCAGGACGTACTACCGCTGCTAGTAGCAACGTGGAGACCTGCACAACACAACCACATAACTTTGTCCCCAACTTGCGATGAGGTTGTCAATCTCACCGTGTTTTGCGGAAAACAAAGGATTAAACATATCGAATGGAAAGAAGTAAAAGTTTGCAGAATGTAAACACAAAGCAGTAAACAGTTTATAGATTGTATGTAAAAGACAAGGACCGGGATCCGTAGTTCACTAGAGGTGGCTCTCCTTAAGTTAGATGACATGTTGGGTGAACAAATTACAGTGGGGCAATTGACAAACATCGAGAAAGCAATACATGCATATACTAATCATCTTGACTCCTTTGAGACTTGATTGGGCATTACAACATTATACATAGACCGACATCCAACTACATCTATGACTAATAATCCACTTTCAGGTTATCATCCGAACCCCCTCCAGTATTAAGTTGCAAGCAACAGATTATTGCTTTACGAACTGCGCGTAAAGTAAATAATACGATTGTTCTATGAACAAAGGATTGTTGTTTTCTCCCTAGTAGCAACATCACATCTAGTACCTTAGAGATTTCTGTCACTTCCCCAGATTACCAGAGGCATGAACCCACTATCGAGCATAAATACTAACTCTTGGAGTTGCTAGAATCTACTTGCCCAAGATAGCTACTAACAACAGAAAGCATGCAAGATCACAAATAACAAAGACATGATAGAATCAATAATCAATCTGAAATAGCATCTCAATATCCATCGGATCCCCGCAAACACAACATGCAGAATTACAAATAGATGATCTTGATCATGAACAGAGCTCATGAGATCTAAACATGAAAGCACAAAGGAGGAGAACCAGCCATCTAGCTACTACATGGATCCGTAGTCCAAGGATGAACTAATCACGCATCACACCAGAGGCTTGCATGATGATGAAGAAGGCCTCCAGGGTGAATTCCCCTCTCCGGCAGGGTGCCGGGAAGAGCTTCAGATCCCTTCCAATCTAGGGATGGAGATGACGGCGGCTACAGACTCTTTCGCGGATTTTTGATTGGGCCCCTAGGGTTTTCGTCCCGAGGGCATCTTATAATCGGAAGGGGAGGCCGAGGGGGTGCCACGGGCCACCACACCACACCACCCCCTGGAGCGGGCCCAGCCTGGCTCCGCGACCAGGTGGTGTGGCCGGCCTCTGGCCCTTCTCCGTCTCGTGTTCTGGCACTTAATGACTTCCGGAAAATAGGCACTTTGGCTTTTGTCCCGTCCAATTCCGAGAATATTCATTTTCTGACTTTCCTGGAACCCAAAACAGCAGAAAACAGGCAGCTGGCACTGTGGCTCTTGTTAATAGATTAGTCCAAGAAATCATATGAAAAGTACTCCAAAGTTGGAACAAAACACAAGAAAGTGGATAAAACCAATCATGGAACATCAAAAATTATAGATACATTTGCAATGTATCAGTTCTCTAGTAGATATATCTTGGCGTATAGTTCCCATCGTAGGAAATTTTTTGTTTTCTATGTTGTGAACCCAACAGTGGTATAAGAGCTTGATCTATGCGTAGGTGCTTTGCACGGGTAGTACACACATGTTTATATGTGGGCGATGATGATCATGTTATTGCATCTTCTATGTATTTTGGACATTGGTGGCATAGTGGGATGAAGAGGCCCGGACCAACCTTACATGTCATCGTACATGAGACCGGTTCCACAAGTGACATGCAACTAGTTTTGCATAAGTGGCTGGCGGGTGTCTATCTCTCCTACTATAGTCGATATCTGATTTACAACGAGTTGCTAATAACTTGGTTATCCTCGTTCTGGTTCATGTTCGTAGGTAAGACCGGTTCTATCTCCGAAAGCCCTAAGCCACGTAAAACTTGCAGTTGATAAATTAGAGGCATCTAGTTTAGATTGTTGCTAGGCTAGTGTATTGATATGGTATTGTTGTCAGTAGATGTATGATAGATACTCTTACAACACACTCAACGTGTAAGTTCCATAGACCTTGGCCTTACACACAAAGGAATAATAGAGATCATACCATGATGCATATGATAGAGATCAAATGCATCGACCATATCATCTCACTTTACACATTAGATGTTTGCATCTTATATTGCTAGTTTGGCGTTTTAGTAGCATTTTAAGATGATCCCTCATTTAGATATCAAGATAAAAATGTGTTCTTCCTTAAGTATGCACCGTTCTATGGATCGTGTTTCGAGACATCATGTGATGATCGGGTGTACTCGACTCTACGCTTTCATACAACGGGTGTAAGACAGTTTTACACACGCGAGTACTAAGGTTCTTACTTGGCGAGCCTAGCATGTATAGACATGGCTTCGGAACACGGACCGAAAGGTTAAGCATGAGTCATATAGTTGATATGATGCCCATTTTGATGCTCGCCATTGAAGCTACACCGACTCACGTGATGATCGGACTTGGTGTAGTGGATTTGGTTCATGTAATCACCACGAGGGATGTCGTTTTTGAGTGGGACTTCATTTCCAATTTGGATTAGTCGAACTCAATTTGTCATAAACTAAATTGAAGTGAATTTGCATAATTTGTTGTAGTCATTGGCATCTGTTCACTACCTTATGCTTAGTTTTAATTGAGATAATAGAACTATAGAATTCTGGATATTTACTTTACGAACTGGTATCGTATTGTTTTGATTGTCAATTTAAAGTTTAGAAGTCCTATTGCGAACTTTCAGCAAACCCTATTTACTCCATGAAGTTTAATAAGTAGTATTAAATGAAGAGTAAGAATTCCAATGTTAGTATCTAAAGTATCATGTTTGCCTCCATGATTTTTGATATTCAAAAGTTGTTTTAATATCAAGATTATCTAGGAGCTGAAAAATTGTTTCAGAAACCATCATGTGTGGAAGATATTGTGATATCTAAAACAATGTTTTTGGTTGCATTATGATAGAGTATAATTTAGCAAAATACATGTTCTCATATTATGAGAATTTGTGAAGGATGGAGATGCTAGGCATCTAGGTCTCCCAAAAAGGTTTTTGGGAACTAACATTATACTCGCGATTCTTCCTTACAGGCTATAGTAGCTTGATCATGAAAGTTGTCATGATAAGGATGAATAGAAGATGTAAGTAAAATGTTTACTATAGTGATAGATTACTAAAGAATGGATTTTTGAAAGAATACCAAACATTTGATGATGGTGATCCACTTCAAAGTGCAAGTCCAAAGGTATTAGTATTTGACTATACACGCTTTGTACTATGTGTCATGTGAATGACACCACTATTGATGTTGATAGATTCTTTTAAAAGGAAAAGGAATTGCTGAAAGAGAATCTATAAAATATTTGGCAGAAAATAAAAAGTTGGAAATGTCCAGATTAGGTATATAGAAGATATACATGTTATGGTTGTATTCCTTGCTTGTTAAACAATGTGGTTCTTAGGTATTGGATATCGGTATTGGATACCGAATTGGTTGGTATGAAGTGTCATACAAGACAAGGCAATTCATGAACTGCAATGGCCTAAGTAACTAGCAAGAGAATAAGTGATGATGTTCATCGAAAACAAATAAAGTGTTATTGTGTTTTTCGTTGTCGTCAAACACAGCCTTCAAGATTTGTTTTAATAATTGTTATTTTGTTCCGGTATTATGAGAACAATCGTTGTTCAAATAATTACCGTATTCCATAAAGGAAGGGTGAACTTTTACAAGTCTAGTGGGAGAAATCACATCCATAAACACTATTGCTAAAATGTCGCAAGACAAATGATTGAAAAATCACTTGTGAAGTGACATCGCTGTTTAAATTATATTGGAAACAAAACATGAAGAAACTCCATGTTGATGGATTTTTGGAGTCTTTGATTTTGATCAATTGACGCTTGTGAGACTTTCCTCGAGATAATTGAAACTCCGTCCATAGGCCAAACAGGAACGGATGACTAACTTATTGGATATTATGCATGTTGATGTATATAGTCCATTATGTGTAGCTATGTGCGATGGATCTTTTTGCTTCATATGCTTTCTCCAGAAATTTAAGTGAATATATCTATATATTTACTTAATAAGGAAGAAGTATGAAACATTTGAAAATTGTTCAAAGACTTTCAAGATGAAGTGAAAAATCATTGTAACAAGAAAATAAAGAGTTTATGATTCGATCATAAAGGAAGATATTTGAGTTACATGTTTAGCAAAACACCTAAGATTTGAGGAATTGTTCCATGATTTGTGTTTCCCGATAAACCATAGGAGTATGGCATATTCGAGAGATGAAATCAAACCATGTTTGACATGGTAAGATCAAGGGTGTCATTTATAAAACTGCCATTATGTTTTAAGGATTGAAGCTTTAGAGACTACCGCTTTTATACTAAAAAGAGCACCATCGTGATCCGTTGAAATGACACAATATAAGTTATGGTTTGGGATAAAACCTGAATTGTCTTTTCTTAAAATTTGGTATGCTATGCATAAGTAAAATGTTTACAACCAAAGTCGGATAAGCACGTGTTTGTAGGTTATCCCAAAGAATTTGTTGGGAATTTCTCCATAACACCGAGGACAAAAGAGTTTGTTACTTGGAACGTCAAGTTTCTTGAGAAGGAATTTTTCGCGAAAAGTTAAGTGGGAGGACAATAGAACTTTGATAAGGTTGTTGAACCTTAGCTATATGTGCTAAGTAGCGCAGCGCCGGAAAATGTCCCGGTGGCGGCCACAATGCTCATGGCTCCCGTGATTACAAAGGTTGTAATCTCGGAGATTAGAGTTCCTATTGAACCGTGTGGGTCGGTAAGAATCAAATAGTGATATTTGATAAACAAGTCGTTATTGTTTTGACAATGATGAACCGACTACATGCAAAGGACCGATGATGGGCCCTGACTCCATAAAATGACTAGAAGTCATAGAATCCGTGATAGTATCCATACACGAGAATCAAGTTTCTGAACTTGGAAGACCCTCTGAAAAGGCGTAAAGCCTATCGGTCGTGTTTGGATCTATAAAGAAATAGAGATGGATGTTTAACATCTATGAAATAGTCGACATGTCGGAAAGAAGTTTATGGCAATGTTCAAGGAGTTGACTATGACAAGATTTGATCTTTCGTAGCGATATATAGTCTTGACAGATTAATGTAGCAACCACTACATATAATTTGGTATATGGTAGTTGAATAAACAAAACAAGGTTCTTCTAATAGAACGGTTACCTAGGACGTGTACATGACATGGTCCGAAGGGTTTTTTTAATTCAAAGGGTGCTAAAAGGGCATGCAAACTTCAATAGTTGAAGTAAGCACAGCGGAGTTGGAATCTTCACCATGATGAAACTGTTAAAAGAGTTTAAATTCATCGGAGATGCTGAAGATACTTGCATTTGCAAATAATTAAGTGGAAGCGCTGAGACATATTTCTAATACATAATGTAGAGGACATATTGTTGATTGGAAATAATGTATCTTGTATTGACACAAGTTAAGAATTTCATTAAAATAAGATTTCGATGAAAGACTTGGGCAAAACTAGAATATTTGGCATCAATATCTATATGGATAGATTGAGGCGCTAATATGGTTGTGCCAGACATACATATATGAGATATTGAAAGGGTTCAATATGGAAACAACAAGAAATGTTCTT
The DNA here is from genome assembly GCA_910589775.1 of Avena eriantha. NCBI lineage: Eukaryota > Viridiplantae > Streptophyta > Magnoliopsida > Poales > Poaceae > Avena > Avena eriantha. The sequence goes on from OU342742.1 coordinate 94,700,074, forward strand.
GCTGCATGGAAAGGATTGTATCAAGATTCGAGTGTTTCAACAATTGGTGAGTAAAATCACATGAAGATTTTGATCGATTATACCATGATATGTATATATCCAGAATGTCCTATGCTCTAAATGTTATGAGCACATACCAGAATTATTCATAAGATGATCATTGTACAATGGTAAAGATATTCTTATGAGCTTTGGAAGAACTAAGAATATATCATGTATAAGTGACAAATAGTTAAAGGTAGTTCATTGTAAAGTGTTACATTGATACTAGTTTTGTCACAAGATACAAATTAAATTTATCTCAAATTAGACTATGGGTGGCACAATGTAATGGAAAGGATGTTCCATGATGGATTTGGATGAGTTCCAAAGTTGAGACATTGTGACGGATACTACAACAAAAGGCTAAGTATTTGACTGCTATAGTAGCAGCATAGGAGGGCATTTGTGTTAAGTAGTTTGTTATCAAACTAGGTGTGGTCCAAAGTGGGCTAATACTATGAAGATATATTGTATGACAATAATATCAACATATTTTAACCCAAACAAACTAAAGGTCTCACCAAAGGACCAAATTTGTACAATGCCATTTCATTTGAGAATGAGTGATGCGTAGAGACGCAAAGACATGCAAATACACACAAACCTAAAACTGTCAGATCCGGAGGTTATGTTAACCACTAGCAATCGTGTATATGCAACACTAGAAAGCCATAGGTGTTCAATACGCAAAGTTTTTCAAACTAGATTATTGACTCTAGTGCAAGTGGGAGACTGAAGGGAATATGCCCGAGAGGCAATAATAAATTGGTTATTATCTTATTCCATGTTTATGATAAATGTTTATTTTGCATGCTATAATTGTATTAATTGGAAACGTTAATACATGTGTGATTAGTAAACAAAATACAAAGTTCCTAGTAATGCCTCTCATATAAACTAGCTCGTTGATTAACAAGATGATCAAGGTTTCCTGATCATGGACATTGGATGTTGTTAATAACGAGGTCACAACATTGGTGGAATGATGTGATGAACATTCACTCGAAGTATAACATTACGATCAGAGTCATTATGTTTATATTGCTATAACATCATACGAAGTAATCTTAGTCCTTAAACCATGAGATCATGTTAATTGCTAACACCGGAAGAGTATCTTGATAACATCAAACGTCACACCGTAACAAGGTGACTGTAAAGGTGGGTTCCGTGCTACGAAGGTGTTATGTTGAGGCTCATGGATCAAGAGTGGGATTTGTCCATCCCGATGACGGATAGATATACTCTGGGCCCTCTCGGTGATATCACATTGAAATATCTTGCAAGCAAGTGATGTGATCACTAGAATATTATATCATAGGAACGTGAAAAGAGTGCATGTCGGTAACGAGATCAAACTAGGTATTTGGATGCCGTTGATCGAATCTCGGACATGTAATATATCGCGAGACAAGGGGATTTAGTTACGATGTTAAAGGTTCACACGATCACAAGAGTCATCGTTGAATATGTGGGAATCAGTACGGATCTCTAGGTCCCGCTGCTGATTATTGATCGGAGGGTCTCGATCATGTATGCATTATTCGCAAACCGTAGGGTGACACACTTAAGGGATACCGACACCTTTTGGAGCAAATATGTTTCAGATAAAGATTAAGAAACCGCTGGAATTATTTCAATAGACACCGAAATTGTTTCGGGTGAAATTGCTGAAATTGGTTCTGCATGTAATATTGAAATGTTGCAAGGGGTTTTATGTGAATGTTTGTTTAATTAAAGTAATTAACAAAATTCTGAATAAAAATAATAAAAGAGTTTTATTAAATGAGAGAGCATTAAATTTGGAGAAATTTAATGCATTTAAAGTGGAGACTTTAAAAGAGAATGTGAAGGGGCATTTTAATGTGGAGGGGTTACCACCACATGAATGGGGGAGGTGAAGGGACACCCTCCATGGCCGCCGGCCATGGGAGGGGTACCCTCCCCTCCTCCTATAAAAGGCCCCCCTCACACCCCTTCTTCCTCACACCTCCTCGTGAAGAATCTCTCTCCCCCTCTAGTATTATTTCCCCATGGTCTCGGATTAGCGAGATACATGTTCCCGGTGGCTTTATCTGGAAAGGAGTTGCTGCTTCCGCTGCTTTGTTGGAGCGAGGGATGGAGGTTGTCTGGGTACCGGACATGTGTGCGATTACGGATGCACCGCTGCTTTGCGGTGCTGGACTTGGTGGTGCTGGACTTGCTGGAGCTAGATCTAATGGACGTGCTAGAGCCAGACCTGCTGGAATTCATCATGATCTTGAGATCGGCAAGTGTATGACTACATCATCCACGAGTTCCAACTCGTTAACAAAGCTTTGTTGTCTTCGAGGGTAAGTTCTCTATGGATGTATATCCACCCGTTGCTTGTATCTAGTAGATAGATCTTGGCGTATAGTTCCCATCGTAGGAAAAAATTTGTTTTCTATGATGTGAACCCAACACAACTACCAGGCAATTCATAATAAAGAGTATGCCACTAAGTTTACTTAATAGTCATTGCAAGCTATGAAGAGCTTCTAACTCAAAAATAATAAGTAGTATGAAACATAAACATAAGCAACATTGCAATGCTCATAACAAGGTATGATAGGATGGTATCTCGCTTGCCTTTGATTGTAGAGCAAACATAAATGCCAAGGCACCTCTGAAGTTCAAGTGAAGACTAGAAGTAAAGATATTAAAGATACAAGCATCAAATTCATAACACAATTAATCCAGTTTTGAGACAAGCACATTACACTAAGAATGATAACTATGCTCTCGAGAAGGTGCTCATAGAATGGGTGGTGACTCATTAGCTTTGAGCTCTCATTAGCTTTGAGCTCTCATTGCCCCTATCATAAGCATCTTTAAATGGTTAAGGTTAAAGTGACACAACTAATAGGATATGCTTGACAAGTTATAAGTTATAATCTCATGCCCCTTACTTACGAGTACCGGACCTCATGCTACTCAACTTCAGTTACAAGTAAGCTCTTGTCATTGTAAGTACATACGTATCATAGAGAACCGCCAACGAGGTACCCCTTGCACATGATAGAGGAGCTATCCCATAATCAAAATGACAAGGCAAGCAGACAATGAGCATCTCAACGATCTTTTTATTTGCTATTTTCATAGGTTTTTATTGAGGATGCTTCATAGAATGCTCATTATGGTTATGCTGCAAGTTTCCACCATGATTAGGCATGGCTTAAGCTAGTGGCCCAGGCGTTTCTCTAACACATATACAAACTCCATCATCTTACAAGTTCCTCTTTTATTTCACACCGTCGGGATCCATAAGTAAAAGAATCATGATATCAACGAGGTACAAAGTATCAGTGCAATGTTGAAAGTGTTCCCCATGATACATGGTTCTGCTAACTTCAACTTATAAAGCGCAAGGATATACGCAACAAAGATGGACGCAATGGTTCAAGATTATTAAGTGCAATAAAGTAAAGTGTGCCATCAAGTTCGCGAGAGCTTTACTATTTAAGTTTCTCATAACAAGCAAACATTTTATTCGGAAGAAAACAGGGCATATTAAATATGCACGGAATAGCAAATGATGCTAATAGGTAGGTATGGTGGACACTTTTGGCAACATTGGTTTTAGGGAGTTGGAAACACGAGTAAAGATTATACTCAGTGCAAGTGAAGGCTAGCAAAAGTAAGGGAGTGACAAACGAGAGAGCAATAACTGTCATAATCATGCTTGGAACAAAACAGGACTAATCATGGCATGAAAGTGATTCAAGAACCCTGAGGCAAAATAATTCATCGAGGCTTAACTGATTATTGTTTCAGTCATATGCATGCATGAACATGTGCCAAGTCAATTCAAGTGAAACATTCAGAGGAGGATACCACAGTGTCATACCAAGTTATGAATAGAGCAATGCAAGCGAACATTCATATGACATGCTACAAATTATTAGCGAGCTGGAGCTAACCATAAGGAAGCAAGAAATACTAAGCATCCATAAATAACATACACCCTACATGAACAGACTAAGCATGCCCACAATGATAAGTATATGTACAAAAATGAAAACAAATAGAGTGCGTTACCAGCCTCTTACCACACCTCAAGTTGTCATTAGTCCTCATTATTGCCCTTCACTTGTGTGGCTTGAATAATATCATGAAACCAAATTCCACTGAGGACTGCTCAACCCTGCAACAAACTCACAAAACCAAAGAAGAACAACAAATATTTTTGGTGTTTTCGATTTTTAAAAGCAAGGACCAAAAACAAAGAAAAAGAAGCAAAGCAAAATCTTTTTGGGTTTTTCGAATAATTAAAGCAAAGCCAAAAGGAAAAAAGCAAACCAAGGCAAAAAGAAGAAGAAGAAAACAAAGAGAAACAACGGAAATATTTTTGGTCTTTTTGTGTTTTAGAAAGCAAAAGCAAAGAGAGAACAAAAACTAAAAAGAGAACAAAACATGAATAGACAAAGTACCGATGAAACATGATATGGAGATGAGTGTGATGTCGATGTACCTCCCCCCAAGCTTAGGCTTTTGGCCTAAGTGGGTATCAATCCCAAGCTGGACAAGATGGAGCGCCTCCGTAGTATGGTGAGGAGGTACCCTCGTCCTTGTATGAGCTCGAGGACACCCCACCGTAGTGCGTAGAGTAGTCGTAAGAAGGCACATCCTCCTGGTGCTGCCTGTGGAAACCAAGCAGGCGGAGCTGCTCATCCACCTCCTCCTTGGAACGCAACCACGGCCTCTTGTGAACACTAAACAAAGTAGCTTGCGGCAAAGGAATCTCCCTTTCAATCCCGTCAGTAAACAACATCATGTATACTAAACTGTTCGTATTAGAGTTAGCAGTGACGAAGTGATGTGTTTTCATGGTAGCAAGATCAATCCTTTGTGGTGCCAATATAGTATCATTAGGATCCACAGAAATCTCTAACGCAGTAACCATACGTGAAGCAATAATGCCCCCATAAATAGGTCCCCTAGCAGCTAGGCGGTGAGCAATGAGAGAGCCAAGATTGTACCGAGTATCATTATTAAGTGCAGCAGCGAGGAAGGCTAAATGATAATTAGAGATATTACTCGTATTCTCCCTACCAAGAATGCTAGTAGCAAGATAATAGGCAAAGTATCTTAGAGCTGGGAGTTGGATATTTCTTACCTTACCGCGCTGAGCTACGCAGTCATCGTCATTGGTCACACCTCGATAGAGCTCCAGCAAATCAGCGGGTCTCCCTTGAATCTTCTTCACGGTCCCTGTCATGCCTATACCTATAATGCTGCAAAATCTTTCCAATGGCATGGTAAACGGCAGATTATAAATTCTGAAAAAAACAGTTGACTGATAGGGGGTGTTAGTGAAAACGAAACTCTCAACGAAATTTTTGGTGAGCACAGCATATTTCTCACTCTCATCTTCCATGTATAAGGTTAAACCTACTCTCTGAACCAGTAGTAAGAAATCATCGAGGATCCCTACAGCTTGCAAAAAGGTAAAACAAGGGAAGGTAGATGGGTGAGCATCCCCTCGTCTCCTTCATTGCCAAAGCGTGGTGCAATGAGATCTTCATTGTATGAAGGCCTAAACTGAGAGGCTGATCTTGAGGGCCTTGACCTCCTAGGTGTGTCGCTCTCAAATATTTCTCCAAAGGTGTGGTTGTTCATCTTTGATATTTTGAAATTGAAACATCCATTACACAAGTGATTACATAATGAAGGGGACTACTCATAGGGACTTGTAAGAAGCCTAAACATGCATCAAAACAATATCTCTAAGCATTGAACAAGCTTACAAGCTCTCATAACCTGTCACCTACAGCAGCAAAATACTCAAGATATAAACCACTAAACACAAATCTACTTGGACAAGCGGAGGAGTCACATACCGGAGAAAAATGCTCCAAATTTCAGCAGCAAAGATGGGCTGAGCAAGGAGATCGAAAAATCTTGGACAAGAACAGTAAGAACGCGATTTCGAGCTATGAGCTGGTGTTTTCTCGGGAGAGAGAGAGAGAGAGAGTAGTGGGAAGTGAGAGAGTGAGTGGAGGGCCAGGGGTGGCCCACACCATGGCCAGGCGTGCCCCTGGGCTGGCCGCGCCACCAGGTGGTGTGCCTGCCTGGTGGGCCCCCTGGTACTCTCCAGGCACTTCTCTACCTCTTTTTCACGTAAAAATTTAATATGAATTTTCTGGAATTTTTCAAGACACTTTAGTTTTGAGCAATTTTCAGGTATAGATGAATGATTTTCTGACAGAAAAAAGTTTCTGGAATGATGCAATGACAAAACAAAGCTAAAACTTCAGAAGTTCTAAGACACTCTAACAAGCAAGCAACTAACAACAGAAAAGTAAACTAAACGAAAGCAAAAACTAAAATAGATAAAATAGATGCAAGGGGAGATAATCATGGTGAAAACATTGTTTTGTTCATTAAAATCCTTTTGTTAACAAGGTTGATCAGGTCTTGTTTCCAAAACAATTTTATATGAAACAAAAATTTGTATTCCACTAATGATTATGTTACCTCAACCTTGATAGCAATGGTCCCAATCATAATAGTTTCATATTTTTCTCGTGGTATGGGACAATATATTTCTCCAACTTGATTGCCCTCAACATATTCAATTGAATTCAAACCATAAGTTCTATCAATCTTCTTGGGGAAATAGATAGTATGCTCCTTGTCGTTAACATTAAAAGTCACCTTTCCTTGATTACAATTAATAACAGCTCCTGCAATGTTAAGAAAAGGTCTCCCAAGAATAATAGACATATTATCATCTTCAGGCATTTGAAGCACAACAAAAATAGTTAATATCAATCAATTATGAGCCACTTGAACAGGTACATCCTCACATATACCCACAAGAATAGTATTAGATTTATCAGCTGATTTGCAAAGATATATCAGTTGGTATTAGTTTGTCTAGTTGAAGTCTCTTATAGAGAGAAAAAGGCATAACACTAACTCCTGCTCCCAAATCACACAAAGCAGTTCTAACATAACTATTTTTAATAGAGCAAGGAATGGTTGGAATCCCTGGGTCTCCAAGTTTCTTTGGAACCTTACCATTAAAGGAATAATTAGCAATCAAAGTAGAGATTTCTTCATTAGGGATCTTCCTTTTATTCAAGACAATATCCTTCATATACTTTGAATTAGGAGGCAATTTAATGGCATCAGTCAAAGGAATTTGCAAGAATAAAGGTTTCATCCACTCACAAAACTTATTATAGTGTTCATATTCCTTTGACTTGTGTTTCTTATCAGGGAAAGACATAGGTTTTTGGACCCAAGGCTCTCTTTCACTACCATGTTTCTTAGCAACAAAATCTTCTTTAGTGTATTTAGTATTCTTAGTGTGCCTTTCAGGTTCTTCTTCAACTTTTTCTTTATCAGGAGCATCATTTTCTTCATTACCACTTTTAGTTTCAGCATCAGAGACCGATATACTATTAGGATCTTTAGCAGGTTCAGAAGGTTCTACAATAGTTTTATGTTTCTTCTTTCTTTTCTTAGGAGTAGTACCACTATTTTTAGCTTGTTGAGAATCCTGCTCAATTCTTTTAGGATGTCCCTCAGGATATAGGGGATCCTGGGTAGCAGCACCACTTCTAGTTCTAACTTCATAAGCATGTTTTTCTTTAGCAGCATTAACTAGCAAGTCTTTTTGTACTTTAATAAGCTGATCAATTTGAGTTTGAACCATTTCAAAATGTTTGACAAGCATTTTAACATCATCAGAGGTTCTTTCCACAATATCCTTCAACTCAACAATAGCTCTAGAGTTTTCCATTAAATGATTTTGCACCCTTTTATTAAAACTATCTTGCTTAACAATAAAAATATCGAATTCTTCTAAGCATTGATCAGGAGGTTTAGAGTAAGGGATATCACCTTCATCAAAATGTTGGAGAGAGTGTACCTTAATAGTGGATGAGTGGGGAATTGGCTTACATAATTCTTCTATAGGAGGTAAATTCTTCACATCTACAACTTTAATTCCCTTCTCCTTAAGACATTTCTGAGCTTCCTTCATCACTTCATCATTTAGTTCAATAACTCTCCTCTTTTTAGATGAAGGTATAGCCGCAGGTATAGCTGGTTCAGGTATAATTATTTCAGGTATAGCTGGTTCAGGAGGAGTCCAGTCTTCATAATTCTTGCTTATTTTAGCCATTAATTCCTCAGCTTCCCTAGGAGTCCTATTCCTGAAAACACAATCAGCACAACTATGCAGGTATGTCCTAGATTATTCAGTTAGTCCATTATAAAATATATCAAGAAGCTCATTCTTAGGTAATTGATACATTGCAAATGTATCTATAATTTTTGATGCTACATGCTTGGTTTTATCCACTTTCTTGTGTTTTGTCCACACTTTGGAGTACTTTTCATATGATTTCTTGGACTAACCTATTAACAAGAGCCACAGTGCCAGTTGCCTGTTTTCTGCTGTTTTTGGTTCCAGGAAAGTCAGAAAATGAATATTCTCGGAATTAGACGGGACAAAAGCCAAAGTGCCTATTTTTCCGAAAGTCATCAGATGCTTGAATATGAGACGGAGAAGGGCTGGGGGCCGGCCACACCACCTGGCCACACGGCCAGGCTTGGCCTGCGCCAGGGGGTGGTCTGGCCGACCCCAGCACCCCCTCGGCCTCTCCTTCCGCCTATAAGAAGCCCTCGAGAAAAAAACCCCAAGTACTCGATCAAAAATTCACCCTGGATCAGGAGGGATCTGAAACTCTTCCCGGCACCCTGCCAGAGAGGGGAATTCACCCTGGAGGCCTTCTTCATCACCATGCAAGCCTCCGGTGTGATGCGTGAGTAGTTCATCCTTGGACTACGGATCCATGTAGTAGCTAGATGGCTGGTTCTCCTCCTTTGTGCTTTCATGTCTTGATCTTATGAGCTCCGTTCATGATCAAGATCATCTATTTGTAAATTCTGCATGTTGTGTTTGCGGGGTTTTTTATGGATATTGAGATGCTATTTCAGATTGATTATTGATTCTAGCATGTCTTTGTTATTTGTGATCTTGCATGCTTTCCGTTGTTAGTAGCTATCTTGGCCAAGTAGATGCTAGCAACTCCAAGAGTTAGTATTTATGCTCGATAGTGGGTTCATGCCTCTAGTAATCTGGGGAAGTGACAGAAATCTCTAAGGTACTAGATGTGCTGGTGCTACTAGGGAGAAAACAACAATCCTTTGTTCATAGAACACTCGTATTGTTTACATTAGACGCAATTCATAAAGCAATAATCTGTTGCTTGTAACTTAATACTAGAGGGGGTTCGGATGATAACCTGAAGGTGGATTATTAGTCATAGATGCAGTTGGATGGCGGTCTATGTATAATGTTGTAATGCCCAATCAAATCTCAAAGGATTCAAGATGATTAGTATATGCATGTATTTCTTTCTCGATGTTTGTCAATTGCCCCGCTGTAATTTGTTCACCCAGCATGTTATCTATCTTAAGGAGAGCCACCTCTAGTGAACTATGGATCCATGTCCTTTCTTTTACACTCAATCTATAAACTGTTTACTGCTTTGTGTTTACTTTTTGCAAACTATTACTTACTTCCATTTGATACGTTTAATCCTTTGTTTTCAGCAAAACCGGTGAGATTGACAACCTCATCGCAAGTTGGGGACAGAGTTCTGTGGTTGTGTTGTGCAAGTCTCCACGTTGCTGCTGGCACTAGTAGTGCGCCCTGCCATCGTTCAGCTAGCTACACCTTTAGGGTGTTTCCTTGCTCCTACTGGATTGATAACCTTGGTTTCGTACTGAGGGAAAACTTGCTGTTGTGCTCATCATACCTTCCTCTTGGGGTTCCCCAACAAGCTTGATTTATTTTGGGCCATCAGTAATGGACATCCAGCCTGTGCATGAATCAAAGCACAAAACCTTGCCCAAGATTCAGGCAATATCTCTTTTTCTCCTTGTTTGAAATCAAAAAGTTCCTGCAAAATAGCATGTCTAGCACTACGAGGAAATATTTCTGCAAGAAGGTACTAATCAAGCAATCAGGGTTATCAATAGATCCAGGAGGTAAATTATTAAACCAAGTTTTAGCTTCTCCTTTCAGTCAAAAGGGGAAAATCTTAGCAACAAAGTAGGTGCGCATCTTGATATCATCAGAAAATAAGCCACTCATGGTAGAAATCTCAGTCATATGTGCTACCGCACTTTCATTCTTAGTCCCACAAAAAGGTTCTTTCTCAAGAATAGCTATGTAAGATAGATCAAGAGAGAAATCATAGTCCTTGTCTTTAATGTTTATGGGAGATGCAGCAAACTTAGCATTAGGAGACAATTTGGGTCTTATAGTACGCCTCTCAAGGAGAATCTTAGCAGCACTCCTATCATGGGTGTTTTGACATTCTTTAATAAATTCATCGGTCATCACAATATAATCGTCTTCAATATCATATCTCTCTCTAGACTCAGGTGAACTAATAGGTGTAGTAGTGTCTTCATTAGGAGTTTCAGTATTTCCAGCTATAGTTCTAGTAATCGTAGCATTTAGGAAAGGACCTAATGAACCACTCTTATCAAGCATAGTAGAAAAAACATCATAAGTATCAGAAGTTTCAGATTCAGTAGTAGCAGCAGTGTGTGTAGCATGTGTATGTGGTGGTGTAAGGAGCTTACTCATAACAGACAGTGAATCAAGAGCAACGGAGGTGTTCAGAACCGTACCTCTTCTTGTAGTGGATGGTAAAATAGGAACCTTGCCATTAGGAGACTTACCCATGATGGATGGATGGCAGCGACCAATAGTCTTGATGACCCACAAGTATAGGGGGTGTATTGCAGTATTTTCGAGGGAAGTGAAACCCAATTTATTGATTCGACAGAAGGGGAGCCAAATAATATTTATAAACCTTAACAACTGAGTTGTCAATTCAGCTGCACCTGGAAACAATCTTGCTCACAACAGTTTATCAGTAGCAATAGTTTTGTAGTAGCGATAGCAAAGTAATAGCAGTAGTAAAAGTAAAGACAGTAGTAATAATTGCAGTAAACAGTAGGATTAAAGCGCGGTAGGCATAGGGATGGATGGACGGGCGTTGCATAGACAAGACAATTCACATGGCAATCAAGACAAAGGGCATTTACAGATAAATAAGATAAAGCATCCAAGTAATAAATAATCATAGGCATGTGTTCCATGTATAGTCATACGTGGTCGCAATGAGAACTTGCACAACATCTTTTGTCCTGCCAGCCCGTTTGCAGCGGGGCCTCAAGGGAACTACTGGCAATTAAGTTGCTCCTTTTAATAGAGCACCGGAGCAAAGCATTAATACTCCGTGAACACATGTGATCCTCACATCAAATCCATTCCCTCTGGTTATCCCGATTGCTGTCACTTTGGGGCCTTTGGTTCCAGACAACAACGTGTGTATACAACTTGCAGGTAAGACCATAAACAATACTATCATAATGAATCAATAACATGTTCAGATCTGAAATCATGGCACTTGGGCCCTAGTGACAAGCATTAAGCATAACAAGTTGCAACAAAGTCAAAAAGCATTAATAAGAGATACTAGGCACCATGCCCTAACAATCTGATACCATTATATGAACGATCTCATCCAATCCCTACCATCCCCATAGCCTACAGCAGGGGATTACTCACTCATAGATGGGGGAAACCTGGATGGTTCATGGAGAAGCCATGGTGATGATGATGGCGATGATATCCTCCATTTCCCCGTCCCGACAGGGTGCCAGAACGTAGTTTCTGGTTCTAAATCACGGAATCTGATGGTGGCGGCGAAGCGGAATTCTTTCTAGAAAAACGTTGAACCCCACTTGGTCATTAGGTCAAGAGGCAACTTATAGGCGAAGAGGGAGGCCGAGGGGGCAGCCGAGGCGGCCACACCACCCCTAGGCGCGGCCAGGTGGTGTGGGCCCCTCATGGCCCTACTCCGTCTCATCTTCTGGCTCCGCGAGTCTTCTGGTGAAATAGGATTTTTTGGCATATTTTCCGGGATTTTTCCTGATAGTTGATTTCTTGCACAAAAACTAGACACCAAGGTAATTTTGCTAAAAACAACGTCAGTCCGCGTTAGTTGCATCCAAATCACACAAGTTCAGAGGAAAAACAATAGCAAAAGTGTTCGGGAAAGTAGATACGTTTTGGACGTATCAACTATCTATTCTCTAAAGCCCTATAACCCACTTATATGGCCTTCTATGCAAATCTAGGATATAAAATGTGTGTGTGTGTGTGGTTGTTTTTGGTATCAACTAGAAAACAATAAAGTAGTTGAAATAAATACTATAAGTAAAATAATGCAAACGAAGTGGTGCTAGTGGAGTGGATGTGGATAATGCAAATGTTTAGGAAAATTTCTATTTCATTCATTTGGTTGTCACAATTAGTGAAGCACATATATAGTATTTTTATTGTTTCTTGTAGGAGGAGCCATAACTAGGTGTAGCCATAGATACGAGCAAATGCACCACTAGTGATTGATCCCAAGGACAGTTAAGAACAAAAAAGGGAATATTAAGACATAAAGTCTAACCACCACATTTAGATCTAAGGTCCCCATGATAATACCCCCATTGATTAACCATGAATTAATACTACATATATTTCTAAGACTTGGGATTCGGAGTCGTCTATCCCTCATCCTATTAACATGCAAGAGTGACAACCTTGTGCATCCCCCAACATATGTGTGCACTCATATGTTAGTGCATCAAAATCACCATAGAAGATAACATATACTTGTATGCACCCGAAACAAACGAGATCACAACTGCCATAACAATTCACTACTCAAACATCAACATAGTCATACAACAGATCATGGGAAAATAATATATTGCATCATACATCATGTTTGCCAAGATATTATAATGGGGGATGATGGGATCTTGTAGTAGATGCTGATGGACATGAGCCTCCCCATGGGGGAGAGGAGGCCATGACGTGGTGGAGAGGCGGCACCCTGGCATGGGGGAGAGGCGGCACCATGGCATGGGGGAGAGGCGGCACCCCCCCGGCTCCCTAGGGCTGCGCAGGCCCTAGGGCATGGAGGCTAGGCATGTAAGTGGGCAGGCTGATGACTGACCCTAGGCTTGTCGTTTGTTCCTGTTTAATTAATTAGCACTATGATTTTGCTCCTTAATAACCATTTCGGGACGCTAGCATCCGTCAGTTGATTAAATTTGACCAAAAAAGCAACACCGACATCATTTTAGCTTGCAGGCAAGCCCTCACGTGTCAACGCTAAGGTTCCCATTAATCAAATGGGAAGAAACGACAAACCCACGGGCAGCCATGGGCGTGACCACTTACAGGCCTAATGGAGGCCCCTTGCCCCTTATTATTCCTTGGACATGGTGATGGTGTGGAGGAGCTTCTCCCCTCCTTGGGGCTGTCAAGGAGGAGGATTTTTATGGCCATGGATGGATGCCTCCAAAAGCAAGGTTTCCTCTCAATATATAGTGGTGGAGATGCAATCTTGGCAATAGGATGGATGCCACTTGGATCCAAGGGTTCTTGGAGATCTCTAGAACCTTCCTAGGAGTACCCTCTATCCTTAATGATTCCATCAATTGTGGTTAGGCCGAAATCATCAAAAATAGAAGGAGTTTGAGTCAACCACGTCACATATTTTCGGAGTCCCGAAACTGCTTTTTTCCTCCGTAGTAATATGGCTATAAAAGATGCATCCGAACTCCAATTGGGGATAATTTTATATCTAGATTGTTGAGCATACAATTACTCACAACTTTACTTTATACACCTTTTCCATTAGACGTCACATTCAAGGTCGTTTCTGGCAATCTTCGAAAAGAGTTTTGTAGGGGCAGATTTCAGGAATTTACAGATTTCTCCATAATGCGTTGTTTCCTTCTATATTTGTGTATTTTCTACACAATAAAGTGTAAAACTAGAACTTGTAACTTTTGCAACTATTAGTAGGTTAGGCCCAATAAATATAATAATGTTGCAAAATAATAATAATTTTGAAGCAATAGCGACAAAGTTCATGGATGCATTTTACATACATCAAACATCTCCAAGCTTAACCTATGCCCGTCCTCGAGCATAAAGGTGATAGAATTAATATGGACTTTGAAGTTTGTTCCTTTGCTTCTTTTTCATTGCCACACAAAGCTCACTAGGTTTAATCTTTAAGGAATAACAACAAGCAAGTGGGCTATAAAGTGATATCTTTCGCACTCTATGAACATGCTCAATAATAAGTAGACTCGTGTTCAAACTAATGAGAGATAAAAGAAACCTTCAAGCATACTTATATAAACCTATAGAACTGTTGGAAGACTCATTCCTATCATTGGCATGGTTTTGTATGCCTTTCTACTTTGGGTTACTTCTTAGTTTCATGCCCTTGATATGGAAGACTCACTTCTTAGTTTTTGTCTTCCCTTAAGATATGTTTATATCTTGTGCCGAAAGTAAGCATGGATTAAACATGTGCAAAGGCCTATTTAGCTTCCAAACTCTATTTCAATAAGTTTATGATTGATCAATAGTTTATCATTAGTGTTTGGTTCCATTTACCCCTATCATTAGCATCTTTCCATTTCAAAAAATTTAATAATTATAACAAGATAGACATGAAGTTTAACTTTTATCGAACACTTTCACCATTTTTTATATGGCATCAGTTAATGGTCTTTCCCTCCTAGTAACCAGTATAAACCTTATTCATGGGTATTTCAATCATGTCATATGCTCTAAAACAACCTTTTATTTTCACTTTCCATGGATAGCCGAATCCTCGGGTGCCTACCTTTCCAACACTTTTTTTTTGAGGATGAACAGTGAGCAAAAGCCCACTGCAATTTTTATATTAAAATATAAGTAGAGTACAAGAATAATTATAGAGACCTAACTAACAAAGGAAAAAAACTAAGTCTAAGATTGGAGCCAAGCTTTAAAGTTTTCAGCAAGGTCTCTCTTGATTCTAAAGCTAATCCATCTTAGCTCTTCCTTATAAATTGCCTTCCAATTGTTGAAACTTGGTATTTGATTATTGAAAATCTTATTATTTCTAATAATCCAAATCCCCCAAGCTGCTAGGATGATGATTTCCATAGCGAAGGGTAAATGCAATTTCTCCTTAATATCTTCAATGGCCTCAAACACTGATAAACCCATGTGTCTTTGCGGGCAAATAAAGTCCCAACAGTTTTCAGCAAAAGGACAAGTCTAGAATAAAAGAGAAAGGGTTTCTTCTTGTGAACATTCCATAACAGCACACGAATAAGACTAGAGTTGCATATTTTTACTTCTAAGGAGATTCCTTGTGTTCAAACGGTCTTGAAGTAGTAGCCAAAAAAATAATGTATGTTTCGGTTGACAGGATGTATTCCAGATCCAAGAGAAATGTGAGGGGGTAGATACCCAATCATGACTTTGTAGGCTTTTCGAGATGTGAACTTGTTGGTTCCCCAAATGTATGACCAACTGTCTTGTCTTCCTTCTTGAATCTTAGCCAAAGCTTGTTGACAAATAACTTCCATCTGTTCAAACTCATTGAAGGCTTGTTGGGATAAGGGTAAGTGGAATAAGTCTTCTAGGAACTCAGTTTGTACCACTTCTTTTATAGTGTAGCTTGTATTTTTTGCAAATGATAGCAGATGAGGGAATTTTTGGTGGAGACACTGCTCCTCCCAAAGATTGGTCCAGAATAAAATTGAGTCCCCATTACCTAGATTTCCTCTAGCCATGGCTTTGTAGGAATCAATTAGTTTTAGATGAGATCTCCACTAGAATGAGCCTTCAGGGTTATGACTAGGGACAGACCCATCCACATAATAAGAGCTTTTCACCAGTTTCACCCAAGGAATGTCATGGTCATTATAGAACTTATCCAAGTTTTTTAGAAGTAAAGCATTATTCTGGATGGTTATATCTAGGACACCCAATCCTCCTTGATCCTTTGGCCTACAGATTTTTTCCCAAGCCACCAGGGCAGATCCTTTTTCTTGGACTTCAACACTTTCAGAACCTTTTTTTCTCCATAAGCAATGTCTGAAGTATTTGATTAATTGATTTTTGATGGTTGGTGGAATCTCAAGGCAGCTCATGTAAAACATTGGTAGGGAAGATAACACCGACTTAACCATTTCAAGTTTACCACCATAATTGAGGAAGTAAGCAATTCCACTTAGCCTCTTCTCCACTCTTTGAGCCATTGGTATGAAATATTCTAAAGAGGGCTTGGTAAGGCCAAGAGGTAGACCAAGGTAAGTAAAAGGAAAAGTACCTTTTAGGCAATTCAGTGTTTTTGCAAAGTGGTCCACTCTTTCATTGTCCAGATTGATGGGTATTAGACTTGATTTTTGATAATTGACTTTTAGTCCAGTTGAATCAGAGAAAGTTTTTAGCAAGGATTTTAGACAGATCAATTCTTTGACATCAGCTTTCATGATCAAAAGTGTGTCATCAGCATACTGAATTACAGGAAAATCAGGGCATGCAGGGCAGTTGAGGGGGGCAGAGATTAAATTTAGATTCTATTCAAGATGGATTGGAGTAAATCAGTAGCAAGGAGAAACAGAAGTGGTGATAAAGGATCCCCTTGTCTAACTCCTCTTTTACAGTAAAATTTCTTCCCAGGAATACCATTTAGTAGAACAGATGATGTGCCAGAACATAGTAACAGTTGTATCCATTTTATCCACTTTTCTCCAAAACCTCTAGCCTTGAGAATCTCAAGTAATGCAGAATGTTCAATCTTGTCAAAAGCCTTCTCAAAATCTAGTTTTAAAACAAGAATTTCCTCCTTTGATTGGTGACATTGGAAAAGATATTCAAATCCCCATCCAAGGCAATCCTGTATAGATCTTTGTTGTAGGAATCCATATTGATTTTTATGGACAAGCTTTAAAATAATCTTATGCAATCTATTTGCCAGGATTTTAGTGATGATCTTTAACACACTATTGAGAAGAGATATGGGTCTAAAATCTGAGGGAGTCTCAGGGCAACTCTTTTTAGGAATCAGAGTAATGAAAGAGGAGTTAATGCTCTCAAGTGAGATTTTCTCATCATAGAAGTACTGAATCATCTTTCTTATGTCTTTACTAATTATAGGCCAACATCATTTGATGAACTCATTATTAAAACCATCTGGACCAGGGGACTTGTCATTGGGTAGATCCTTCACAACATCATCAATTTCTTTGTCTAAAAAAGGGGTTTCCAAACTTTCTCTTAAGTTTGAGCTCATGCCATCTCCAAACAATTCAGCCAGGTTGAAATGCATAGTAGTATTGTCAGAAGTACCCATTCTATTTTTGAAGGCATTCCATAATAAAGCAGCTTTACCCTCATGATCAGAGATGTAATTATGTCTGTAGTTGATAGTTTCCTTTGAATGAAAGAACTTTGTGTTACCATCCCCAAGTTTGACCCATTTAATCTTCCCCCTTTGTTTCCAATAGGACTTTTGGTTTTGTAATAAGGTAATGACATGGGATTTCAACATATCTCTCAGGTTCCATTCTAGTATGTTCAGACATCTAAGCTCTTCAAAACTATCCAGGAGTTCAATGACCAGATTAACCTTGTCAATCAGATGTTTGAGGCAAGGAAGACTTTTTGCCCAAAGTTTTAAGCCTCTTCTCACATTTTTGAACTTGGCATTTACATTCTTTGCACTGTCATGGTAAGCAACTGGAATGTTCCAAGCATTTTGAACAATACCAAGAAAATCACTGTGCTGCAGCTAGTAATTTTCAAATCTAAAAACTTTTGCCTTGGGAATTTTAGTACCAATGTTAATAACACAAGGAGTGTGATCAGATGTAGGTTTAACCAAAGGATAAACAAATGTTGATGGATAGGAGGAAGTCCAAGAGCTTGAGGAGAAAAACCAATCAAGTCTTTCAAGAAGGGGATCCTTTTGCATATTGCTCCAGGTAAACTGTTTTCCTTTCAGGGGTAACTCAACCAACCCAAGATTACTAATAGCTTCATTGAATAGTAACATATCATTGATATCACCTCCTCCTTTATTTCTATCAGAAGGTTTTCTTATTAAATTAAAATCCCCCACCACAAGCCAATTCACACCATCATTAAAATCAATATTATGAAACCACTAAATAAAAACAGTTTTTCTATAAGAGTCACAGGGGCCATGGATATTGGTAAGGTACCAGGTCTCATTGGATAAGTTGGACTAAAACTTGATGGAGATAGAGAAGTCATTTTTAGATTCCAGGTTCCCAGAGAATAGAGTCCCATTCCAAATGGTGATAATTCCACCAGATGCACCAACTGATGGCAAAAACTCAAACTTATTGAATTTTAGTGGACATAATTTCTTTATGTACTCTAGATCAAAGCAATCTATTTTTGTTTCTTGCAGGCAAATGATATTACATCCTGATTCAACAATTTTATCAAATAGGGCTACCCATTTTTTCTCAGAGTTTATCCCTCTAATATTCCAGTTCACAACTTTCCAACTTCTTGTGTTATCCATAAAAAAATGTGTGATGTAGATCTTTTTTAGGAAGCAAAGTATACTTCCAGACAGAATAGATGCCAAAGTAGTGGAAAGAATTTTCAGAATATTCAGGGAACCATCTCATCATCCACAGAAAGCAACATTGCATCAGAAGGCAAGAGAGACTAGGTCTATTATAGTTCCCATGACAACAAAAGTAGTTCCTGCCACCACACTGATAAAAGGAGATGTAAACCATTAAAATCATTTCTTGGGTGGCTTCTTGTGCTGCTGAGAGCCAACTCCAGCAGTAGCATTTCTCTTTTCAATGACCTTGTCAGAGTTTGCAGCAAGTTCTTTCCCCCTAACAGCAGTGGATGAAGAAGTTCTTGGTCCTGGTGCCACCTTCACCTTTTCAACAATCTTACTTTTTTTCAGTAGCCTCTTTTCAATTCCTTCTTCAGCAACCTTACAAAAGGAGGTAGCAAGCTTTTTAACAATTTTTTTGCTAATATAAGGTGGAACAACATTGCATGTAAGACAGTCTTTGCTAGTACAATGAGCATGACTCTTAAAACCATCATTTAATTCAATAATCCTAGGACTCCTCACCTCATTTTCAACAAGAGTAGAGGTTCCCCTCCGCTTCCTTATGGGGGTAGCAGGTGAGCTGGGGGCTCTCTGAGTTTCAGTTCCAAGAATACTTTCCCCCTGAAGAATACAAGTAGGTGCTGATTGAGTGACACAAGTATCAGAAATAGAGAAAGGGATTGTCTGCTCATTTAAACTGGGCTCCTTTAAAATATCCCACAAAGAAGATTGCAAGAAATGATTTGTCCAATCAAATTTTTCAGGTGTCAAGAGTAATAGAGTGATGTAATTGAACCAACTTACAGGGATATCAAAGTTTCTGACCCTGCCATTGACTATGCAATGAGGAGCAAAAAATCGGTCCCATAGGTCTAATCCTTGTTTTGAGAAAGTCAATTTTGCAGCATGGAGATCAGGAATCTGAGCAAAATGAGTATGCACAAACCCAACCTGGAAGTGAGCCAAGTTGGGTGAAAGCATCTCAGAGTCATCCAGGAACCCTCCTGGGTTATCCAAATTAATGTTATCAGTGTTGTCCACATTCTCAACCTCTTCTGAATCTGAGTTGTAAGCATTCATTAGCTATTCCAAACCTTCTCCAAGTGTTGCATTCAGATTTTCTTGTAAGACCTCATCCTCATCAAGGATAAGATTGTTATTTTGGGACAGACCCCCACTGTTTTCAGAGCCATTGTGAGCATGGATAGAAGAGGAAATGGTAACAACACTGTTGTCTTGTGGGGGGATGCAGGGGATCCTCAGGTAGGACATCCTCCATAATGGCATCAAAAAGATGGTTGAAAGCAGCATTTGGTTGATTTTGCTGGTTTTCATTCTGATCATTTCCCATAGCCCAATGTCCCCAACCTTCTTCATCATTGTTGTCAGCAACTAGAGGATTGACAGGAGGTGGAACAAAATTATTGGCAGCAGGGTTTAAGTTGGGAATTGGGTGTGGGTCAATCCCCTCATCAGGTAATGGGTCCTCATCTGGTGGGCCACCACCCAGCATATTCTACAACAGAACCTCTACAGAGAAGGTCCAGGACTGAGAATCGGGAGCATCACCTTCAGTGAACCTAACACTTTTAGGAATGTCCTCAAGATCAGTGACTCTGACCTTAGCCATGATTCTTCCTTTGTGGTTGGGGATGTTTTCCCACATAATGAGCTTGCCAAAATCAGAGAAAATAGCATCTAGATCCTCGGTACACCAGTGATCAAGAGGTGGACCAACAAGAACCACCCAAACCTCCCTATTAAACTCAGCCCTTCTCCAATTGATGCCTTCATTGTGCTTGGAAAAGGAGATGTGTACCTCTTCAAATGGAATAGGGCTTTCTCGAATCAACCTGTCTCTGTTACTTGTCAGTGCAAATTTGACATATGCAGACCCAAAAGGACAAGCTTGAATGTCCCTAAAACAAACACTTTTCCCTAGAGCATATGTATTAAAATACCCATGACCCATAGTTTACTCGTTGATTACTAACCAGAACAAGAGTATCTCATGTCCCCTTGTTATCATTCCTTCCCCTTTTTATCTTACAAAACCATTTTATATTTCATAAATCATTACCACCTTCGGTGATTGTGCCTTCAAGTTCATGGTCACCCCACAACCAACTTCTCTATGACAACCATAACCATAAGAGCAATATTATTTGGAAGCTAATTAAAACAAGGCACATGAGAAATATACTTGGAATAGAATTGATGCTATATATGTATGTATGGTGTACACTGTGGGAATTGGTTTTAAGGGTATTTGAATAAACAAGCTTTGCTTGTGTAGGAATTTTTGGGCTAGTGGAAAGATCTAGAAGTATGCCATTGGATCCATAGTGCCAAACATTTATCATCGCACAATTCTCCTTAGTATTAAACATAAATGTATATGATAAAAAGGTATCACTAAATAAGGCACTATAAAATTATCATTCATTAAAGTATTTGAGCTAGAACCACTAAGCATGACTTTGAATTTTAGCCCTTTGCTTTCATTCCCTTTTCTTTTGATAGCACACAACTCATTCTCATCAAGGAATTTAATCATGGGATAGACTATTTTAGTATATATTTCCTACGCATTAAAAACATCTATCATGGTGGTTTCATTTATTCTTAAGGAAACATGAAAACTAGATATAAAACTAGACAAAGACGCTCGAATTTTTTCTACGTTCATTCTATGTTGCTTAAAAAACAAAGTTTAGAGGTTTTGCAAACCGAGAATTTGATAGGAACAGTGGGGTGCCTTGGGCAGCCCCAAGCTTATGGTCTTCACCATTCTTGGATAACTCTTAGTGTGGTATTCCTCCATTCCCTGTCAAAAAACTTCAACATAAAACTTTCTCCCATTTCTTTTCTATGGGGTGACATTAGTGGTACGATGATATAGCTGTGATAAAATCTCCAAATAAAATTTGGTTTAAATGTCCAGATAGTTACTTAAGTGGAAAATATCCATAAAATATCAAAAGACTCAAAAAGAATAAAATCAAAACTCAAAAAGGCTACTCTTGTAACAAAAGATAGATTCTGTCTAGAAAAACTGCACCTATAGAACGTATTTATTTCACCCACTTCAACATGTCAGGAATATTATCCAATTTTTGTGCCTATAGAGGATGAAAATTTGTAACTTCAGTAGAAAATTTAGCTCAATCGGAGTTACAGAAAAATCATAAAAATCGTTTAGTAAACAGCAGCGTGTAGAAATTTTCAAATCCAAATATATGTTTCAAAATTTAACATCCAAAATTGGTAAAACATGGTACTTTATTTTTCTAAATATTAAAAAAATAAAACCTTTATTTTAATAGAGAACAAAATGTCCAAAAACCAAAAAAAAAGAACCAAGAAGGAATCAAGAGAAGCAAACAAAGAAGAAACAAAATCTTTTTGTTATTTTTGTTTTATGAAAGATGAAAAGCAAGAAGCAAACAAAAATGAAAAAGCATAAAATATTTTTGTTTTATGAAATTTATAAAAACAAGAACCAAATAAGAACCAAATAAAAAAACATAAAATCTTTTTGTTGCTTTTGTTTTAAGAACAAGAAGCAAATAAGAACCAAATGAAGAACCATAAAATGTTTTAAAGTTTCAAAAACAAAAGGCAAGCAGGAGCAAACATAACCAAATAACATAAAATCTTTTTGGTATTTTGTTTTTATAAAGAATGTGCAAAATAATATCCAAACAAAACAAAAAGTTAATTCAAACATGGTTTCCACAAACATACAAACAAAAACATGAAGGTAAAACTAAAACATGAGTTTGGAATGATATTACTTGAAATACTTGAAAGAAGACGGGGATGCATGGGCATCCCCAAGATTTTGGTCTTGCTAGTTCTTGTCATATACTTCTTTCTCAGCATATCATGTCACTCATCTCAAACAAAGAAATATTTTCATCTTCATGTTACTCCAATGCCTACAAAATGGTTAGTTCTCCAAACAAATGATATAATAGTTTCTACCATCATGCAAACTTTAGTAATTATTGGGAAACCATTTTATCCAAGAAGCTAATAGATTACAAAATAGACACTCTTTTTATTTTGTTTTTTATTTCGGGGAAGTTTTAATGATCTAGACTTTGCAATGGTTCCATTGGCATGAACAAGACATGCTCAAGGTCGACCCCAACTTCTCCATTGCTAATCCTTCTCATTTGCTCTCCCAAATTTATATTTAGTTAAAATCTTGAAATAATTGTTAAATAACAGTAGCTAAAGTTATTTTACATATTACATGGATATCAAGGTGTGCTCAAATAGAATAGTATTTGAAAGTATATGGAGAACACCACAACGCACATAGACATTAACATTTAAGTCTAACTTGATTCCTATGCATTGGCATTTTATATATGAATAAATAGCAGCAAGGTTGTGGTATCCAATGCACAAAATGATCAGTAGCTTGCATTTTAAATAGAATGTAAACATAAAGAGGGTTTTTATCTCTTCCTCTTTCATCATTATTTCAAGCATCAAAATCAAACTTAATCTCATAGTTTTTAATAGATTCACCATATAAAGAAAGTCATCTAATGAGCATAATGGACCATCTAACTCAATTATATCACTTTCATCCTCCCATATATTAGAGGTAATTGTTCCACATAGAGGACTACTAGGCAATGAAAGATCATCATCATTATAATAAAAGTTATTCATGGGAATTTGTGTCTTACCCTTGTTGGGAGTAGGAGATGGGTACCTACTCCATTCTTCCACCACCTTTTATTCTTTATCTTCTATCTCCTTTTATTTGGGATGCATGGGCATCCCCAAGCTTAGCCATTTGTCATCTTCTTCCCTAACACTTTCATCATGATTTCTTGCATTCAAAAAGTTAGTGCCCAAGGGAATATTCAATCTTTCAAAATATTTGGCTAGCATATCATACACATCATTGTGAGAATTTTGCATTATAATTTTTTTGGGTTTTAAGTTTATATGCAAGGTACTAAAAAATAAACTAGCAATGCAATCAAGAATAGAAGCCTAGTTCTACGCTCCCCAGCAATGGCGCCAGAAAAGTATCTTGATAACCCCCAAGTGTAGGGATCACCGTAGTACAATGTGATAAGTATTTGAGTGTCGAACCCACGAGGAGCAGAAGGTAAACTATCTATTCTCTAAATCCCTATAACCCACTTATATGGACTTCTATGCAAAGCTAGGATCTAAAGTGTGTGTGTGTGGTTATTTTTGGTATTAACTAGAAAACAATAAAGTAGTTGAAATAGATACTATAAGTAAAATAGTGCAAATGAAGTGGAGCTAGTGGAGTGGATGTGTATAATCTATGGGAGCAAATGTTTAGGCAAATTGCTATTTCATTTATTTGGTTGTCACCATTAGTGAAGCACATATATAGTATTTTTATTATTTCTTCTAGGAGGAGCCATAACTAGGTGTAGCCATAGATACGAGCAAATACACCACTAGTGATTGATCTCAAGGCCAAATAAGAACAAACAAGGGAATATTAAGAAATAAAGTCCAATCACCGCATTTAGATCTAAGGTCCCCATGATAATACCCATGTTGATTAACCATGAATTAATACTACATATATTTCTAAGACTTGGGATTCGGCTTCTATCAAACTCCGTATATCCCTCATCCTATTAATATGCAACTGTGACAATGTGCATCCTCCAACATATGTCTGCACTCATATGTTAGTGCATCAAGATCACCATAGAAGATAACATATACTTGTATGCACCCAAAACAAACTAGATCACAACTGCCATAACAATTCACTACTCAAACATCAACATAGTCATACAATAGATTATGGGAAAATAATATATTGCATCATACACCATGTTTTACAAGATATTATAGTGGGAGTGATGGGATCTTGCAGTAGATGGTGATGGATATGAGCCTCCCCATGGGGGAGAGGAGGACATGGCGTGGTGGAGAGGCGGTTCCCCGGTGGCTTCCTAGGGCGGCGCCGGCCCTAGGGCATGGAGGCTCCTTGACCCTTCTTCTTCCTTGGACATGATGATGGTTTGGAAGAGCTTATATCCCTCCTTGGGGGCTACCAAGGAGAGTGATTTTCGTGGCTATGGGTGGATGCCTCCAAAAGTAGGGTTTCCTCTCAATATATAGTGGTGGAGATACAATCTTTGTCATAGGATGGATGTCCCTTGGATCCAAGGGCTATTGGACATCTCTAGAACCTTCCTAAGAGTCCCATCTGTCCTTAATGAGTCCATCGATAGTGGTTAGGCTGAAATTATCAAAGATGGAAGGAGTTTGAGTTAACCACGTCACATATTTTCAGAGTCCCGAAACCGCTTCTATCTTCCGCAGTAATATGGCTATAAAAGATGCATCCGGACTCATATTGGGGCGAATTTTATGTCTAAATTATTGAGCATAAAATTCCCCACAACCTTTCTTTCTACGTTTTTTCCATTAGATGTCACCTTCAGGGTTTTTTCTGGAAATCTTCGAAAAGAGTCCCGCAGGGGCAGATTCTAGGAATTTCCAGATTTCTTCATAATGCGTGATTTTCTTCTATATTTGTGTATTTCCTACACAATGAAGTGTAAAAAAAGAACTTGTGCACTTTTAAAACTATTAGTAGGTTAGTTCTAGTAAATATAATAATGTTGCAAAATAATAATTTTGAAGTAATAAATGACAAAGTTCATGGATGCATTTTACATGCATCAACATCTAATGAAAACAATTTAGATGTGATATGTAGTGGTTGTCGCGTCTTGATATCCAATGAGAACGCCAGAATTTACACCAGGTTCATGGTTTCACCTTGCCTTTGGCTATTCATCCCATAAACACTTCACACATATCACGTGCCCTCCTACAAAATGAAGTTAGATGTTTTTACTTTGTCTTTGCAAGTTTTATGTGGTTTTTTGGGCTTTCGCATAAGAACCATTTCTTACCTACGAGTCCAACCACAACATGAATTAACTAGTTGCCGCTTTTAATTATTTTTTTAGGATCGTCCTTTGTAAATTTCATATCAACTAATATCGGAGAGACAGGCACCCTCTAGGCACTTATATGGTACACGCCATATGTTAGTCATGGAACGTCTCGCGTAGGGTTACGCGTAAGGTTGGTCTGGGATCTTCATTCGAGATTGCCGCGATATTAGAAAGTACATGTGGGAGGGTAGCAATTAGAAATTCAATGCCCACACAATCCACGTGTGTTCTACTCGTACTGGTTCATCTATGCATAGATTGCTCTGATACCAGGGAAGGGGTTCTGTGGAAGAAAACAAAATATTCCTACTACGAGAATGCACCAAACCAAAATTTATCTATGGAGAAGTACAATAACGAGCGAGATATGGTATTCATACCTTTGAAGACCGGTCGTAGGATTATGTTCCGCATAAACGTTGCTGATGAAGCCGAGCGAAGTAGACCTCAAGGTCTAGAAGACTTCAAGCATCCAGGACGACTAATGGCAGTGCCTTGTCGAGTTTTACACACGTCCAGTGCAAAATATGTCTCACGTGTCCCGATCCAGCAAGGCAGTGGAAGAAGAAGATCCGGACCGATTCCAGCAGCACGACAGCGTGCGTTGGGTGGATAAATCTCTGCCTTGTGGAGCACGTTCCAAACTTGAGAACACACACGATAGGGAGAGAGTGAGGGAGAGAGAATGGCAAAGGCCAGTTGCAAGATGAGAATTGAGGAGGGATGTTACCCCTATATATAGGAAAAATCTAGGCACGCCCACCCTCCAAGTCCCGGGGTGGGACTAAACCTTGTAGGAGGTGGGAGGGGGCTGGCTGCCGGCCTGGGGTGGGCCTTGTTGGGTTTGCAACATAGAAAACAAAAACATTCCTACGATATGAACATCTAAGCACCAAGATCTATCTACCTAGATGCAATCAACGGGCGGATATACATCCATAGATAACATACCCTTGAAGAGCGACAAAGCGTTACGAGGTTGTACTCGTGGATGATGTAGTCGTACACTTGCCGATCTTAAGATCGTGATGAAGTCCAGCGAGTCCAACAGGTCCAGCACCATCACATCTAGCAGGTCTAACACTAGCAAGTCCATCACCGCAAAGCAGCGGTGCATCCGTGATTGCACACATGTCCGGTACCCCGACAACCTCCGCGTCCTCGCTCTAGTGATGCAACATAAGCAACAACTCCTTTCGAGACAAAGCCACCGGGAAGATGTATCTCTCTAATCCGAGAGACCATGGGGAATAATTTCTAGAGGGGGAGATAAATCCTTCAAGAGGAGATGTGAGAGTGGAGGAGGAGGAGCTCCTTTTATAGGGGAGGGGCTGCCCAAGGGGCATGGCCGCCGGCCATGGTGGGTGCCCCCACCTCTCCCTCATTCATGTGGTTGGAGCTCCCACTCACATAATCACACCACCACTCATGTCCACTCAATTGCATTAAATTTTCACCAAATTTAATGTAAGCTCTCATTAAATAAAATATTTTATTTATTTTATTCATAATTTTGTTAATTACTTTAATTAACAAACATTCACATAAAACCCATGCAACATTTCAATATCAACTGCTAAACCAATTTCTGCAATTTCACCCAAAACAATTCTGGTTTCCATCGAAATGATTCCAGTGCTTTCATAATCTTTATCTGGTATCTTCTATGCTCCAAATGGTGTTGGTATCCCTTAAGTGTGCCACCCTACAGTTCACGAATAATGCAGACATGATCGAGACCCCTCTTCGATCAATAATAGTGACTCCCACACATTCAACGATGATTCTAGTGATCGTGTGAACATTTAACGTTTGTAACTAAATCCCTTTGTCTCGCGATATATTACATGTCTGATATTCGGTCATCCGTATCTCCATACCTAGTTTGGTCTCATTACCGACATGCTCTTTTTTTTTGTTCCCGTGATATAACATTCTAGTGATCACATCACTTGCTTGCAAGCTATCTCAATGTGATATCACTGAGAGGGCCCAGAGTATATCTATCCGTCATCGGGATGGAAAAATCCCACTTTTTCTCCATGAGCCTCTACATAACATATTCGGAGTATATGAACCCACCTTTAGTGTCACCCTATTACGGTGTGATGTTTGATGTTATCAAGTTACTCTTCTAGTGTTAGTGATTGACATGATCTCATAGTCTAAGGACTAGAATTACTTTGTATGATGTTATAGCAATTTAAACACAATGACTTTGATTGTATTGCTATACTTCGTATGAATGTTCATCACACCATTCAACCAATGTTGTGACCTCATTATTAACAACATCCAATGTCCATGATCAGGAAACCTTGATCATCTTGTTACTGAACGAGCTAGTTTATAAGAGAGGCATAACTAGGAACCCTTTATTTGTTTATTAAACACACATGTATTAACTTTTCCAATTAATACAATTATAGCATGCACAATAAACATTTACCATAAAAAGGAATAAGATAATAACCACTTTAATATTGCCGCTCGGGCATATTTCCTTCAGTCTCCCACTTGCACTAGAGCCAATAATCTAGTATGTAACCTTCCGCAATCAATACCTATGGCTTTCTGGTATTGTATATATGCGTTTGCTAGTGGTTAACATAATCTCCGGATTTGACATATTCAGGTCCGCATGTATTTCCATGTCTTTGTGTCTCTACGCATCACTCATTCTCTAATGAGATGGCATTGAATAAATTTAGTCCTTTGGTGAGACCTTTAGTTCCTTTGGGTTAAAACATGTTGATATAATTGTCTCACAATATATTTTCATAGTACTAGCCCACTGTGAACCACACCTAGTTTGATAACAAACTACTTAACACAAATGCCCTCCTTTGCTGCTACTATAGCAGTCATATACTTAGGCTTTTGTTGTAGTATTTGTCACAATGGCTTAACTTTGGAACTCATCCAAATCCATCATGGAACCTCCTTTCCATTACATTATGCCACCCATAGTTTAAATTGAGATAAATTTAATTTTTATCTTGTGACAAACTAGTACCAATGTAACACTTTACAATGAACTACTTTCAACTATTTATCACTTATACATGATATATTCTTAGTTCTTCCTGAGCTCATAAGATTATCTTTACTATCATCCAATGATCATCTTATGAATCACTCTGGTATATGCTCACAACATTTAGAGCATAGGACATATCTGGATATGTACATATCACGGTATTATTGATCAAAATATTCATGTGATTTCACTCACCAAGTGTCGACACACTTGAATTTTGATTCCATCCTTTCCATGCAGCAAGAACATTTCTTGTTGTTTCCATTTGAACCCTTTCTATATCTCATATATGTACGTCTGGCATAACCATATTAGCGCCTCAATATATCCATATAGACATTGATGCCAAATATTTTGGTTTTGCCCAAGTCTTTCATTAAAATCTAATTTTAAGGAAATTCTTAACCCATGTCAATAAAAGATACATCATTTCCAATCAACAACATGTCCTCTACATAATGTATTGGAAATTTGTCTCAGCACTCCCGCTTAATTTATTGCAAATGCAAACATCTTCATCGTCTTCGATGAAAATAAACATTTTAATAGTTTCATCATGATGAAGATTCCAACTCCGCTATGCTTACTTCGGACCGTGTCTTGTACACCCTTGAATTAACAAACCCTTCGGACCGTGTCTTGTACACGTCCTGTGTAACCATTCTATTAGAAGGACTTCCATTTATTTCTTCAACTACCATATGCCAAATTATATGTAGTGGTTGCTATATTAATCCCTTAAGACTAAATATCACTATGAAAGATCAAATCTTGTCATAGTCAACTCCTTGAACAATGTCGTAAACTCATTTCCGACATGTCGACTATTTCATAGATGTCAAACATCCATGTATATTTATTTTATAGATCCAAACATGACCGATAGGCTTCATGCGTTTCCAGAAGGTCTTCCAAGTTCAAGAACTTGTTTCTCGTGTATGGAAACTATCACAGATTTTATGATTTCTAGTCATTTTATGGATTCAGGGCCCATCGTCGCTTCTTTGCATGTAGTTTGTTCATCATTGTCAAAATAATAACGACTTGTGTTTCAAATCTTACTATTTGATTCTTTCCTGACCCACACGGTCCAATAGGAACTCTAGTCTCCGAGATCACAACATTTGTAATCACGGGAGCCATGATCATTGTGGACGCCATCGGAATACTTTCCGGTGCTGCGCTACTTAGCACATTTTGCTTAGGTTCATCAACCTAATCAAAGCTCCATTGTCCTCCCACTTAACGTTTTGTGAAAAATTCCTTCTTAAGAAACTTGACATTCCAAGCGACAAATTCTTTTATCCTCGGTGTTATGGAGGAATACCCAACAACTTCTTTGGGATAACCTACAAATACGTGCTTATCCAACTTTGGTTTTAAACATTTTACTTATGCCCAGCATACCAAAATTTAAGAAAAACAACTCGGGTTTCATCCCAAACCATAATTCATATGGTGTAATTTCATTGGATCACGATGGTGCTCTTTTTAGTGTGAAAGCGGTAGTCTCTAAAGCTTTAATCCTTAAAATATAATGGCAGTTTTATAAATGACACCTTTGATCTTACCATGTCAAACGAGGTTCAATTTGATCTCTCGAACATACCATACTCCTATGGTTTATCGGGAAATGCAAATCCATGGAACAATTCCTCAAATCTTAGGTGTTTTGCTAAACATGTAACTCAAATATCTTCCTTTATGATCAAATCATAAACTCTTTATTTTCCTTTTACAATGGTTTTCCACTTCATCTTGAAAGTATTTGAACAATTTTCAAATGTTTCATACTTCTTCCTTATTAAGTAAATATACAAATATATTCACTCAAATTTTTGGAGAAAGCATATGAAGTCGAAAGATCCACCGCACATAGCTACATATAATGGACTATATACATCAACATGCACAATGTCCAATAAGTTAGTCATTCGTTCCTCTTTGGCCTATGAACAAAGTTTCAATTATCTCGACAAAAGTCTCATAAGCGTCAATTGATAAAAATAAAAGACTCCATAAATCCATCAACATGGAGTTTCTTCATGTTTTCTTTCCAATGTAATTTAAACAGTGATGTCACTTCGTAAGTGATTTTTCAATCATTTGTCTTGCGACATTTTAGCATTAGTTTTTAATGACGTGATTTATCCAACTAGACTTGCAAAAATTCATCCATCTTCTATGGAATACGGTAATTATTTGAACAACCATTGTTCTCATAATACCGGAACAAAATAACAATTATTTAAACAAATCTTGAAGGCAAGCTTTGATGTCAACAATGCACACAATAACACTTTATTTGTTTTCGATGAACATCATCTCATATTCTCTTGTTAGTTACTTAGGCCATTGTTGTTCATGAATTGCGTTGTTCTATATGACATTTCACACCACCCAATTTGGTATCCAATACACAAGAACCATATTGTTTAACAAGCGAAGAATACAACCATAACATGTATATCATCTATATACCTTAGCTCAACATTTCTAGTCTTTTCTTTTCTGCGAAATATTTTATAGATTCTCTTTCAGCATTTCCTTTTCCTCTTAAAAGAATATATCAACATCAAAAGTGGCTCCATACATATGACACATAGTCCAAAGCGTGTATAGTCAAATACTAATACCTTTGGATTTGCACTTTGAAGTGGATCACCATCATCAAATGATTGGTGTTCTTTCAAAATTCCATTCTTTAATAATATTTTAGTGTAGTAAACATTTTACCTACATATTCTATTCATCCGTATCATGACAACTTTCATGATCAAGCTAGTATAGCCTATAAGGACGAATCACGTGTATAATGTCAGTTCCCAAAACCTTTTTGGGAGATTAGGACGTTTAGCGTCTCCAACCTTCGCAAATTCTCATACAAGGGAACATGTATTTTGCCAAACTATACTCTATCATATTGCAACCTAAACATTGTTTCAGATATCACAATATCTTTCACACATGATGATTTATGAAACAATTATTTAAGCTCCTAGATAACCTCGATATTGAAACAACTTTTGAATATCAAAAATCATGGAGGCAAACATGATACTTTAGATACTAACACTGGAATTGTTACTCTTGATATAATATTACTTATTAAACTTCATGGAGTAAATAGAGTTTGCTGAAAGTTTGCAATAGGAATTCTAAAGTTTAAATTGACACTTAAAACAATACGATACCAGTTCGTAAAGAAAATATCTAGAATTCTATAGTTCTATCATCTCAATTAAAACTAAGCACAAGGTAGTAAATGGATGCCAATGGCTACAACAAATTATGTAAATTCACTTTGATTTTAGTTTATAATAAATTGAGTTTGACTAATCCAAATTACAAATGAACTCCCACTCAAAACCAGCATCCCTCAAGTTGTTTTGGTGATTACATGAACCTGATCCACTACACCAAGTCCGATCATCACGTGAGTCGGTATAGCTTCAAAGGCGAGCATCTATATGGGCATCATATCTACCATATTACTCATGCTTAACCTTTTGGTCCGTGTTCTGAGGCCATGTATGTACATGCTAGGCTCGCCAAGTAAGAACAAAAAAATTCCTACAATGTGAACATCTAAAACACCAAGATCTATCTACCTAGATACAATCAACGGGTGCATATAAATCCGTAGAGAACATATCCTTGAAGAGCGACAAAGTGTTACGAGGTTATACTCGTGGATGATGTAGTCGTACACTAGCCGATCTCAAGATTGTGATGAACTCCAGCGTGTCCAGCAGGTCCAACACCAGCAAGGGGTGATCCCACACGCGTCCGGTACCCCAACAACCTCTGCATCATCGCTCCAGTGATGCAGCAGAAGTAGCAACTCCTTTCAAGATAAAGCCACCAGGAACATGTATCTTGCTAATCCGAGACCATGGGGAATAATTTCTATGGGGGAGAGAGATCCTTCACGAGAAGGTGTGAGAGTGGAGGAGGAGGAGGTGCTCCTTTTATAGGGGAGGGGCTTCCCAAGGGGCATGGCTGCCAGCCATGGTGGTTGCCCCCACCTCTCCCTCATTCATGTGGGTGGAGCTCCCACTCACATAATCTCACCTCCACTCATGTCCACTCACATGCATTAAATTTCCACCAAATTTAATGCAAGATCTCATTAAATTAAACTATTTTTATTTATTTTATTTAGAATTTTGTTAATTACTTTTATTAATGAACATTCACATAAAACCCCTTGCAGCATTTCAATATCATATGATAAACCAGTTTCTGCAATTTCACCCAAAACAATTTTGGTTTCTATCGAACTGGTTCCAACACTTTCATAATATTTCTCTAGTATATTCTTTGATCCAAATGGTTTTGGTATCCCTTAAGTGTGTCACCCTACAGTTCGCGAAAAATGCAGACATGATCGAGACCCCTCTTCGATCAATAATCAGCAGCAGGACCTGGAGATCCGTACTGACTCTCACACATCTACGATGAGTAGTGATCGTGTGAAACTTTAACGTTTGTAACTAAATCCCTTTGTCTCGCAATATATTACATGTCTAAGATTCGGTCATCGGTATCTCTATACCTAGTTTGATCTCGTTACCGACATGCACTCTTTTCTTTTTCCCGTGATATAACATTCTAGTTATCACATCACTTGCTTGCAAGCTATCTCAATGTGATATCACCGAGAGGGCCCAGAGTATATAGATCCGTCATCGGGATGGACAAATCCCACTTTTGATCCATGAGCCTCTACATAGCATATTTGGAGTATCTGAACCCACCTTTATTGTCACCCTGTTATGGTGTGACATTTGATGTTATCAAGTTACTCTTCTAGTGTTAGTGATTGACATGATCTCGTGGTCTAAGGACTAGAATTACTCTATATGATGTTATTGCAATTTAAACACAATGACTTTGATCGTATTGCTATACTTCGTATGAATGTCCATCACACCATCAACCAATGTTGTGACCTCATTATTAACAACATCTAATGTCCATGGTCAGGAAACTATGATCATCTTGTTAATCAACGAGCTAGTTTATAAGAGAGGCATAACTAGGAACCCTTTATTTTTTTATTAAACACACATGTATGAATGTTTAAAATTAATACAATTATAGCATGCAAATTAAACATTTATCATAAACAAGGAATAAGATAATAACCACTTTATTATTGCCTCTCGGGCATATTCTCTTCAGGCCCCACCTGCACGCCAAGCCCGCCATGGCTGGTCGGCGGGGTGGGAACCCCACCTTGGCGCCTTGGCCCATCTGGCCCTAGCCGCCTCCCCCTCTTGGGCCTCCTCCTTTCTAGGGAGGGCCCATGTAGCTTTTTTCCCTTTTCCTTTTATTTAAATATTTATATTTAATATTATTTCACCAATTAAATATTAAATATACTTTATTTAATTCTTCCTTTATTCAAAAATCCTTTTGAATAGTTTCTGAACACTTTGGTATCTCTCTGGAATGCTTTCGGTTCTCTCTCTCTTCCTACTTCTCTATCGGTAGCAGATCAACCCGCATTGTCTTTAACCTTAAGCGTGACACCCTTACGATTTGGGAATATTCTGACATGATCGAGACACCTCACGAATCAATGACCAACAACGGTATTTGCAAACACATGATAGTCCCTTCATATTCCACGAATCTGGTTGTTCGCTTGAACCTTTAGACGTTGAGTCTTATTCCTTTTGCATAGCGATACCTGGTTTGTTCAAGACCTGATCTCATGTATCCATATATAGTTTCATCTTGTTACCGACAAAACATTTACTCGTTCCTGTGATACTAAACCCCTCTAACCTAGTCACATGCTTGCAAGCTCATTGATGTAATCTCACCAAGTGGGCCTATAGTATCTATCCGTCAGTCGGATAGGCAAATCCCAATCTCGATATATACGCCTCAACTATTCCTTTGTAATACCTAATACACTCCTTTATAACCACCCAATTATAGCCATAGCATTGATGTGATCAAAGTAGACACGAGAGATAGTGATTAAACATGATCTCACGATTGAAGGATTAAGTTACTACGTTCTGCTAGAAATCGCAACATTGAACTTTGTGACTGGATCACATTGCAATTCTACGGCCGGGTGTGTCCATCACTTTATTAAGTGACCTCGTTATCAGATTGACATTTTAGTTAAGTCCATGATCGAAAAACCTCGATCATAATCTACCCAACGAACTAGTACTAGAGGATACTAGAGATCCGGTTGTTTATATACCACACCTGTATTAATGTTTCTGCTTAATATAGTTATAGCATGATACAAAACTATTGTGAACATTAGAGATATATCAATAAAACAACTTTATTTATTGGCCTTTAGGGAATATCTCTTCACACTACCCTGTTGGTCTCAACTATATCTGGTGCATGTTTATTGAGCCCTTGCAAAACAACATCTGGCTTTAGATCATCAAAGATTGGTACCCTGATATAGGAGATATCTTCAATTCCAACCCCGTAGGATGGTCACCTTTTGTGGAATAGTATACACAAGAGGATAGAATACGTTAAGCTAGGAGCACACTTTCACTTGGGGAATGATGCTAGGGTGCAGTTCTGGACTGACTAGTAGTTAGGTGATATCCCCCTGAGTTCTAGGTTCCCAAGGCTTTTCGAGATATGTAGAGACCCTCATTTGTTGGTTTGTCATGTGTTCCAGGGTGGAAGCTAGCATATTAACTCTAGGAGATCCTTTGGTGTTTAGGAGATTGCGCGATATAACGCTCTTGTGCTCGAGTTAGTGCTATCCTCTCCATCTCTAGAACAACCGAGTTTCTTGGGCTCTAGAACCCTTGGGTGTTTTCACTGAACACTCTTCGTACCTTAAGCTCAGCTAAGGCGTTGTCGTGGGGCTTGTTCGTCTGCGGTACCAAAGTTGGCAGGCCAGCGCATGGTGGTACCTAAGTTCCCTGAAATTACTGTGTTTCGAAAAGTTGGGCCGCCAACTACTGAGAGGGGCCATTTCGAGGCAAACTCATCTCACCCCTGCCAAATACAAACATTCCATTAAACCGCCCCGTGGAGTAGCCGGTCGAGACCCACATGTCGGTTATTTGTCCGTGACGCAGGCGCCAACACGGCAACCTCTTAGGCAAATCGAGCAGCTAAGTGGATTGGATGCGTTGACCAATTTCACAAATCCATTCCCAGCTTTCCCATAGCACCGGCGGCCTCGGAATCCACCCTCCAGGCAGGACGATCCCTTCAGACATTTGATTTCCGGGGCCAAGTTGCTGCGCCCAGTCGCTGATACCGAGCTCCAATGGCGCATGCCGTAGCCGCCGTTGCGAGGCTCTAGCCCGCCTCCGCCACCGACATGCCGAGCAGTTCGGAGGATGGCAGATCGTACTATCAAGGAAGAAGAAGTTCTGCCTACAAGCGGGTGAGCTACCCTTCTCTTTGCTATTCGCACTAATTACAACTGCTAACTGGCTACTGAACCTCAAATTGTTCGTTAGCCCAACGCTGACAAACATATTTTGTCCACAGTTTTCTGTCAAGTGGGATCTGCGCGGACCCCCTTACCTGGTTACGGTAGTCCTCTACAGGTACGACTCCAAGGGCAAGTGGTATGGAAGCCATTGTTTCACGATGGAAGAAGCGCATGCGCAGATCTGCACTATATCTGGTATGGTTTCTACTTTGCGTAATCATGTTGAAGTATGGCCGAAGCAGACTGCAAAGTTCAGCTTCATGGATGAACGTGGCATCATGGTTCCTATAACGTGTGACAGTCAGCTAATTGGGTTGATGAAAAGGTATGCTTCAGATTGCATGTTTGAGCTGAATTGTGATGTACTGGATGTGGAAGCAGCTGCAACTGGGAGTCGCCCTTCTATTCTTGGACAGGGTGGTTGCTCAAACGCAATTAGCTCCTGGTAAGCAAAGGTCGCTTGGGGTTCGCATGTTTGTGCTGAATTGTAATTTTTGTTTTATTTACTCTATAGATATTGGGCTGTTATGCAACAGTCTTGTTTCTTTGATAGGAAGCGCCGCAAGGTTAGAAACATGACTGCCGGGTCAGTCATTTTGCTGCCCGAAGAAATTAAAAACGAGTGGAAAGATGATGCTGGACATGATTCTGGTGCCCATTGTCCCGGCGATGCAGAGTACGTGAAGCTAAGAAAATTGGCAACAAGGAAGAGGAAGAAGGCAGGAAATGAAGAAGCCATTGGACGTGAGGCTTGGCACCCAGGCTGCTAGCAATGAAGATGCATAGTAGTGTGTTGAACTTGAACCTATATATGTAATTCTGTTAAATTCTGGAGCTCTGTGTGTGGACGTTGCTGGGCGAAACAATCTGAAAACAAGGATCCACCGGTTCCACGATTGCTCAGGGGCAGGAGGTCTCCAAATACGATGGAATGTATGTGGCACAGAAAGAAATTATTTACGCTGCCACACTCCACGAAGCAGCAACTTATTTCAGATGCTGCACAATGACGTGGCAACATAAACAGCAATGTTCTCACCGATAATGCCCAGATGAGGAGGAAATGGGTACCACTTTCTGGCCTAATCTTGAGCCCGTCTATCTCACCGCCTCTCTGCTCTTGCGTCCCCTGCATCTGGCGAAGCTCCCGGATCTCCAGTAATCGGGTGTACGTGCTTCCACTTTATAAATTGTGGTTGTGCCATTTGCATGCGGCCAAATCCACGTAGATTACATTTAAACAAACCACCAATATCAGAATACACTAGTAGAAAAGGGGTCTTTGGTCCACGGTCACATTCCCAATCCGGAACAGAGATCTAAATCGAGGCAGAAATTGATCTAAATCACAAATTCTTCCACAAATTAATCGAGACGGAGATCTAAATCGAGGCATTTCATTAATTCAACCACAAATTCTTCTAAACAAAGGTGCGATTTCACATCCTACATTAATTCAACCACTAGTCAACAATTTCACTTCCGCTGCCGCTGTCCTCCAAGCCGCCGGCTTCCTCATCTTCGTCGGATGGAACCTCCATGATTTCCGCATTGTAAGCGAGACGGAGCACCTCTTCGTGGTGAGCAGCGGCGATGACGGTGAAATTGGTCCGTCTAAGGACGGACCAGAACCTCTCCCCGTTGTGGAGATCCCGGTGCACCACGCGCCCGTAAACGATGCGGTTGCCAATCTTGGCCTTCCGCTCCTTCTTGAACAGCGTCGGCCAGTACAGGCTGGCCACCACGTACCGGGGCAGCGCCCTCTTCCATGCTGGCATCTGGTGGCGGCGCGCCGCGATTTCGCTCTCCATCACGGCTCCGCCGGGGACGAGGAGCGGAGCCACGGGCACCCCCGCATAGCTGATGCGCCATCCGTGGGGCACCGTCGTGGCTGGCGGCGCGAGGATGTCGAAGTGCACGAACATCACCGCCTCGTAGAAGTTCAGCGAGGGCATCTCCATGGCGGCACGGTGGAGATTGGAGAGGGAGCGAGGGGGTAGACGGCGCGGTGGAGATTGGAGAGGGCGAGGGGATGGGCGACGAAGTGACGAGCTGTGGCGCCTCCCATTTGTACACGAGGATGACGAAGCGACGAGCTGTGGCGCCTCCTATTTGTACACGAGGACGACGAAGCGACGGGCGGAATATCCAAGGGGCATTGGTCAGACAAAAGGAAGTAATGCAGGGTTAAGACAGATTAACAGGCGACCAATTTTTTTACTCCCAGGACTCCAGGGCCAATAGTTCAGACAGCTAGGTCAACAAGTACAACTATTACAACTTAAAAAGGCACGAGGATTAAGCTAAATAGAACTAGTTATCACACATCTCCTTGATCTTCCTAATCTTAGCCCTATGTGCATCTTCCTGTGAGAGCAAGGATCGAATCGTCTACTCCTTCCTTTTAGCATCTTCCTTGCACAGCTTCAATTGTTTCTCTGCATCTTTCCTCATGCACTTGTCAATACTCGTAGTTGTGAACTACAGGACTTTGCATGGTGAAGATCCTTCCTTGCTTGAGTCAGTTCTTGCTCTGCTTTAGCCTTCAGGGCCAACGTCGCGTCCCTCTCCTTCTCGACTTTGCTAACCTTGTCTTCCACCCCCATGAGATCTCGCTTATGCTTGGTCGTGTCAACTGGTTCCCATAGCTTCATCTCAACACTATCAAGAAGTGAGCTGAATGCGGCTTCTTTCAACTCAACAGTCATTTCCCATAGTTTGTCCAGCGTTTTCTGCATCGATTTGGGCGACTCTGGACCTACCCATTTGACAACACCGCAACTTCTGCCACACATCATTGCACGATGTCCTTGATACCGTAGAAACCTCTTGCCTGCGTTTCGTCCTTCGAACGCTACAAATTTAGTGGGCACATATCCATGTTTACATAGCAGAGGACTGTCTTCATCCGCTAAACCGTGATAGTCGACGTCATACATCGTCTGGTTGGCCTAACACATCTTACGCGCATGAGTAAACGGAGTAGATCTGGCTCAAAAAATAGATAACTGGCCACGGATGATAGAGATAGAGATGAGACGACTCACATCGAAATCACCGTCCCTGTCATCACGACGCGTTTCCTCGTCGTCTCCCCTTGAACCCATGGCGAGAGGGGAGGGAGTGGCTGCCAGAGAGGGGATTGGGATGGCGGCACCGTCGGCTTGCTGCTACAGCAGGATGGGAGTGAAGTGGGGAATGTGGCTTCGAGGGGAAGGAAGAGAAGTACGGGGAGGAAGAGAAGTAATGGGGACGTGACACTAGGATATAGCCCGCTCAACTCGTGAGTCGTGACACTCGCAACAGGGGACCCCCGGTGTTGCCAGTTTGTCCAGAGCAAGCGTGGCCAATCATGCCGCAGAACACACTACTCGCGGATCGATCTCACGAAAACCATCCCAATCGTCCAAGCGCCCCGATCGAACAGTATGTAACAATCGAGAAGCAGAACAACTGTGTTAGGGCGTGCCTTCTAGAAGACTCAGTCTAACGCTAAGGTTAGGGCTATCCTAAGGTTAATTAGTATCCATATGCGGTTTAGGAAAAGAACATGCATCCAATGACACGGGTGGATCTAGCTGTGGTTAATGAGAAGAGAACACATGCAATGACACCGGTGATATGTGGTTTGTGGGAAGAACACACATGCAATGACTCTGGTGGTATGTGGTTTGTGGGAAGAACGGACATGCAATGACTCTAGTTGTGGTTAATGAGAAGAGCACACATGCAATGACACCAGTGGATCCATGTGTGGTTAATGAGAAGAACACACATCCAATGACTCTGGCTGTGGTTAATGATATAGTTTGTAAGAAGAACACACATGCAATGACTCTAGTTGTGGTTCATGAAAAGAGCAGACATGCGATGACTCTAGATGTGGTTCATGAAAAGAGCAGACATGCGATGACACTAGTGGATCCATGTGTGGTTCATGGGAAGAACACACATGCAATGACACTGGTAGATCCATGTGTGGTTCATGGGAATAAAACACATGCAATGACACTGGTGGATCCATGTGTGGTTCATGGGAAGAACACACATGCAATGACTCTGGTGATATGTGGTTTGTGAAAAGAACAGACATGCAATGACTCTAGCTGTGGTTAATGAGAAGAGCAGACATGCAATGACACCGGTGGATCCATGTGTGGTTAATGAGAAGAACACACATGCAATGACATTGGGTGCGGTTTATGATATGGTTTGTAACAAGAACACACATGCAATGACTCTAGCTGTGGTTCATGAAAAGAGCACGCATGCGATGACTCTAGCTGTGGTTCATGGGAAGAGCTGACATACAATGACACTGGTGGATCCATGTGTGGTTCATGGGAAGAACACACATGCAATGACACGAGTGGATCCATGTGTGGTCTGTGGGAAGAACAGACATGCAATGACACTGGTGGATCCATGTGTGGTTCATGGTAAGAACACACATGCAATGATACCGGTGATATGAGGTTTGTTAGAAGAACACACATGCAATGACTCTAGCTGTGGTCCATGAAAAGAGCAGACATGCAATGACACTGGTGGATCCATGTGTGGTTCATGGGAAGAACACACATGCAATGACTCTGGTGGATCCATGTGTGGTCTGTGGGAAGAACACACATGCAATGACACTAGGTGGATCCAAGTGTGGTCTGTGGGAAGAACACACATGCAATGACACTAGTGGATCCTTGTGTGGTCTGTGGGAAGAACACACATGCAATGACACAGGTGATATGTGGCATGTGAGAAGAACACACATGCAATGACTCTAGCTATGGTTCATGAAAAGAGCAGACATGCGATGACACTGGTGGAATCAGGTGTGGTTCATGGGTAGAACACACATGCAATGACACTGGTGGATCCATGTATGGTCTGTGGGAAGAACACACATGCAATGACTCTGGTGATATGTGGTTTGTGAAAAGAATAGACATGCAATGACTCTAGCTATGGTTAATGGGAAGAGCAGACATGCAATGACACCGGTGGATCCATCTGGGGTTAATGAGAAGAACACACATGCAATGACACTAGGTGTGGATCATGATATGGTTTGTGAGAAGAACATGCATGCAATGACTCTAGCTGTGGTTCATGGGAAGAACACACATGCAATGACACTGGGTGGATCCATGTGTGGTCTGTGGGAAGAACACACATGCAATGCCACTGGTGGATCCATGTGTGGTCTATGGGAAAAACACACATGCAATGACATAGGTGATATGTGGTCTGTGAGAAGAACACACATGGAATGACTCTAGCTGTGGTTTATGAAAGGAGCAGACATGTGATGACACTGGTAGATCTAGCTATGGTTCATGGGAAGAACACACATGCAATGACACCGGTGATATGTGTGGTCTGTGGGAAGAACACACATGCAATGACTCTGGTGATATGTGGTTTGTGAAAAGAACAGACATGCAATGACTCTAGCTGTGGTTAATGAGAAGAGCAGAGATGCAATGACACCGGTGGATCCATGTGTGGTTAATGAGAAGAACACACATGCAATGACTCTGGTTGTGGTTAATGATATAGTTTGTAAGAAGAACACACATGCCATGGCTCTAGCTGTGGTTCATGAAAAGAGCAGACATGCGATGACTCTAACTGTGGTTCATGAAAGGAGCAGACATGCGATGCCACTGGTGGATCCATGTGTAATCTATGAGAGGAACACACATGCAATTACACCGGTGGATCCGTTCGTGGTTTGTGAGAATAACACACATGCAACGACACTTGTGGATCCATGTGTGGTTCATGGGAAGAACACACATGTAATGACAATGGTGGATATGTGGTTTGTGAGAAGAACACACATGCAATGACTCTAGCTATGGTTCATGAAAAGAGCAGACATGCGATAACTCTAACTGTGGTTCATGAAAAGAGCAGACATGCGATGCC
This sequence comes from Avena eriantha, assembly GCA_910589775.1. NCBI lineage: Eukaryota > Viridiplantae > Streptophyta > Magnoliopsida > Poales > Poaceae > Avena > Avena eriantha. The sequence goes on from OU342742.1 coordinate 94,742,047, forward strand.
ACCGGTGGATCCATGAGAGGAACACACATGCAATTACACCAGTGGATCCTTACGTGGTTTGTGAGAATAACACACATGCAATGACAATAGTGGATCCATGTGTGGTTCATGGGAAGAACACACATGCAATGACACTGGTGGATATGTGGTTTGTGAGAAGAACGCACATGCAATCACTCGAGATGTGGTTCATGAAAAGAGCAGACATTCGATGACTCTAACTATGGTTCATGAAAAGAGCAGACATGCGATGCCACTAGTGGATCCATGTGTGGTCTATGAGAGGAACACACATGCAATTACACCGGTGGAAACCTTCCGTGGTTTGTGAGAATAACACACATGCAATGACACTGGTGGATCCGTGTGTGGTTCATGGGAAGAACACACATGCAATGACACTGGTGGATATGTGGTTTGTTAGAAGAACACACATGCAATGACTCTAGTTGTGGTTCATGAAAAGAGCATACATGCGATGACTCTAGCTAGATCCATGTGTGGTCTATGGGAAGAACACACATGCAATGACTCTGGTGATATGTGGTTTGTGAAAAGAACAGACATGCAATGACTCTAGCTGTGGTTAATGAAAAGTGCAGACATGCAATGACACCGGTGGATCCATGTGTGCTTAATGAGAAGAACACACATGCAATGACATTGGGTGTGGTTCATGATATGGTTTGTGAGAAGAACACGCATGCAATGACTCTAGCTGTGGTTCAGGGAAGAGCAGACATACAATGACACTGGTGGATCCATGTGTGGTTCATGGGAAGAACACACATGCAATGACACTGGTGGATCCATGTGTGGTCTGTGGGAAGAACACACATGCAATGACACAGGTGGATCCATGTGTGGTTTGTGGGAAGAACACACATGCAATGACACTAGCTATGTTTCATAAAAAGAGGAAACATGCGCTGACTCTAACTATGGTTCATGAAAAGAGCAGACATGCGATGCCACCGGTCGATCCATGTGTGGTTTATGAGAGGAACACACATGCAATTACACCGGTGGATCCTTACGTGGTTTGTGAGAATAACACACATGCAATGACACTTGTGATATGTAGTTTGTGAAAAGAACAGACATGCAATGACTCTAGGTGTGGTTAATGAGAAGAGCAGACATGTAATGACACCGGTGGATCCATGTGTGGTTAATGAGAACAACACACATGCAATGAAACTGGGTGTGGTTCATGATTTGGTTTGCAAGAAGAACAAACATGGAATGACTCTAGTTGTGATTCACGACAAGAGCACGTATGCGATGACTCTAGCTGTGGTTCATGGGAATAGCAGACATACAATGACACTAGTGGATCCATGTGTGCTTCATGGGAAGAACACACATGCAATGACACAGGTGGATCCATGTGTGGTTTGTGGGAAGAACACACATGCAATGACACTGGTGGATCCATGTGTGGTTCATGGGAAGAACACACATGCAATGACTTTAGTGGATCCATGTGTGGTCGGTGGGAAGAACACACATGCAATGCCACTGGGTGGATCCATGTGTGGTCTGTGGGAAGAAACCACATGCAATGACACTAGTGGATCCATGTGTGGTCTGTGGGAATAACACACATGCAATGACAC